>BPLS01000494.1:263576-284573 GCA_019656275.1 Rhododendron kiyosumense | reverse complement strand
TCTCTCTCTCTCTCTCTCTCTCTCTCTCTCTCTCTCTCTCTACTTCTTCACTTCTCCTTCATGGAGACTTCAAGCTTACTTCAAAAAGAGTTTTGCAAATCATCAACCAGGAATCCACGATCAAGCCATATGTGAGTGGGATTTTCGATCGAGCAGAGTTTTCACCCTTGAAACAATGGAGGGAGAAGATGACGCAAACCCACCAACAGGGTTTTCAAGAAAACAAAGAACAACAAGAGCAAGAACAACCAGGTGTTTCTAGAAGGGTACGTGGAGGCAGACAATGATCTGACGAGGACGAAGATCTAATTCTTGACAAGCAACAGAAGTCGGCGGAGATCGATGCGTGTTCGTCGGCTTCAATTTTTGGGTTATTGAAACTCAATTTGTGGGTTTGGGATTTCTGCGAATGAAGTGTGAGAGACTGACAAAGGGAGAGAGAGAGGGGATAATATTTTATTGTATTCTATAAGAATAGAGATGATAATAGAGAGGATTGATATGGAATTAAAAGGAATTAATAAGTAGGTAAATTGAAAAAGTGAATTATTGAGTAGGTAAAATACATATACCGATGTACATGCTCTAAAGAGGAGATGAACTGAAACACTAAAGAGTTTGCCAATGTTGCACCTGGGTCCGAACCTTACCTACCACTATCTTCCACCATTTTCAAGACTTAGTTCTTCTTTCCAAATATAAAAAAAACCATTAGCTGATCCGAATACTATGGCTAAACAGAACAAGGAATGAGTGACTAGCCCCTACCAATCTTAGTTGGTAGGCCAGGGTTGTAACAAAAACGGAAAGGACCGTTGAACCTATCCAAACTAAACTGTACGTTTTGATCCGAATCCATCAATTCTTGATTCAGTCCCAATTTGAAAATTTTGAGAATCTTGTTACATTGTTCGATCCATGTTTTCAAAACAAATTAATGGTTTTTCAATAAAAATATATGTGTGTGTACTTGTACATAATTTTGACTTCAATAGCCCAGCTATTGGCTAGAATGTCACCTTTCTTATACTAGTATTTAGTTAATCATATGCTTTAAAGAGGTATATGCCATATTCCTTGGTTGTGCTCGTGTAAAATTTATATTCCTAAAAGATACTGTTTAGATCTTGGTTTACAAATGCGGAGGGTAAAAAGAAGAAGTTATTTTTATCCAAAAAGGTTTTGTTTATGACCAAAAGATTTCGTTCATGATTAAATCTTACTAGATTCGATTTTTCGGTATTTGGTCTCGAATTTCTACGACAGCTGATCAATTCAAACCGTGCACCCCTAGAGAGTGACCAAATGATCCCTACCTAACAAAAACCAAAGGAGTTTATATAGACGGCCGAACAGGCGCGAAATCAGAAATTTTGGTTAGTTGGATCAAAAATTAGATTCATATGCAATATTTTTTTTCTACGCACAAGTCCAAAAATAACTAAATTAAAAGGTTAATTATAAGATCGATATGCACTAATAATTCATTTTTGCCTCATAATTGACCCCAAAAGACTTTGTTATATTTGAAAAATAATACATGATAGTCACATTTCTAGCACTATCAACACTCAAAAAGAAAACAACGTTTGGAATTTTTAATTTTTATGCACTTAAAACAAGTTGGGGCAATTTAGAAATTTTTTGTAGGGTCAAAATAGCTAAATTATATATATTCCTATGAAAATTTTGGATCAAATTAGTAAAAATAGGATAAAAATTATACCTATCCCTACGAAAATTTGGTAGCCAATGGAGTCGGCCGTCCTCCCTTATACCCATGTGCCTCCACCCCAGCGAATTGGAACACAGAGAATCGCAAACGTTTCTTGCAAGACAATTTTGAGCTATAGCTCGACCCAGTGCACTGCAGAGAGCATATTGACAAGTAGTTGGTAGCCTAATATAAATAATAGTTTTTTTTTTTTTAAATCCCAAACAGCTTAACTTATAATTAAAACAAAAGGGTAACAAGTCTGATACATGTGTACAAAACGGAGAACTACTGTTCTGAGCTGATCTTTACACAAAATCTCCAACAAAAACTCAGGTGCACTACTATATACTAAACAAAACACTCTTGAGTCGTTGTAGCACGTTTGGCTAACGGGTCAATTACCCTATCAGTCTCACAATAACAAAACATGATCCACGGCGAGGAGAACTCAGAAACGAGAATCAGAATTATCTGCAACACTCTACAGGCCTGCTTGGACCCGCCTCCTACATAAGGCATTGAATACGAATGTGGAATCAGTCTCAACAACTATATATGTTAGCAAAACCAAACCGACGGGCAACCCACAACCCATCTTCGCACAGCCCACATTTCTGCCATCGTATTGGAGTTAACAAGGATAGCTCGTTCGAGACCCAAAACAAAGTCACCCACCCAATTTTGGAATAATAGGTTTGAGTCTTCCCGGTTAACCAACAAACCGTGTCTTCTCTAAAAATTTTAAGAGTATAAAACTAGGGAAAGTCTACAATATACATCTTTTAAAAGTGTGTACGATATATACTTATTATATGGTTCATTCATAACATTTTAGTATATTTCATAACTTTTATTCTAGAACTCATAACTTTTTAACAATACGATTTGTAATATTTTCATTATAATTCATAACATTTTGGTGTATTCGTAACTTTTTAGCAATACCATTCGTAACTTTTTATCAATACCATTCGTAACATTTTCTTTATAAATCATACTACAGTAATATTTTGGGGTACATATGATACATACCTAAATAAAGAATGTGTATTGTAACATTTCCCATAAAACTATGGTAAAAGTCTTATTCTAAAAAAGAGAGTCATATTATATAGTTTTGTTTTCTTGGTCACAAGAGAGGAGCTAAAGACAAATGAAGGCAGGTGAGGCCGGTGTCCATTGGTAGGACTTCCAATTGCTTATTACTTTCATTTCTTCAATTATGATAATTTTGAAAGTAATGTTTTTTGGGACCCAACTTTTGAAAATGACCGTCCCATTATATTGCGCCAAATGGCACATGAACCGAACATAGAGAGACCCCACATTAGTATCATATTTGTCTAGTATAATTAATTAATGTGCTTAATTTTGGTCGGATTTGTTTAAGGCCCGTTCCGGTTTCTTGAAAAAATGAACTTTTAAAAAAGAAAGGTAATTTCAAATTTTCAAGCTCAAAAATTATGTGTTTACGCAAATAATTTTTCTACCAAAATGATTTGATAGATCTCATTGAGATCTTTTAAACGATGAAACTTACATTATTTTTGAGTTTGAAAATGTGAAATAAACTACTTATTTTTTAAGAAGGTTACTGGAATGGGTGGGGTTGTGCTTTACTGGAATCCATGGGGTTGTGCTTTATTAAATGGATTTGAGGATCTAGTCAGATATCGTTTGATGTAATTTCAAAACAAATTAATCCCAAGACCGAAATGAGATAAGTCGGTTTCAATCTGAGTATCATGTCTATTTTCAATATAATACACGTTCCGAAATCATTTGAAACATTATCCGTTTAATATTATTTTTCGCATAGTCAATATTCTCGACGAGCTCTAAAAAAAATTAGAGCATTACTATAACCGATTCCTTTAATTAATCCATTTGATGGACCGGAAAGAATCTCGATTTGAAACGTCAGTGATGAGGAGCGACGGCCAGAATGAATTGTAGCAGTTGACTTTTTCTTGTTCTGAACAGGTAGTTGACTTCGTTAACCGTCGCATTCCACCACGCAGCGACGGCGACACGGCTAGTATTTTCTCCTTCATAAAGTGAGAGAGAGAGAGAATGCAAATGCGCCAAGCTCTAGTGGCTCGAGATATGACTCGATTCCTAAACAACCAGAAGAAGAAGAAGACGACTATCAAGAAGACGAAGAAGATCAAACCACAAACACTCCGGCATGAACGAAAACTTGTCAATCTTTCAAGGTAATGACACGAAAAATTCTATAAGTTTGCGTATTTTTTTGTCATTAGTGGAACACTAATGACAAGACCATGAAAAAAAAATTGATTGGTAAAAGTAACGTTTTCTTAAAAAGAATGGTGAAATTTTTTGGAAGGAGAACCAAACAAGGTGAATTTCTCGCCTTTTAATCCACTCGCTTTGAAACCAACCCATTTCAATCATAAAACTATTGAGAAGGTTGCAATCAAGTCTAGTTGAAATTTGCTAAAAATAGATTGCTTGAGGTAAGATCAACTTTTCACCACCTGGCTGGAATGCTTGTAATCCACGTCACATGATTTTCCAAGTGAGGTCTTTCACTCTCGCGCTATAGCTCTATGAGTCAATGTTCACTCGCTCTCAATCTTTGCTTGTGTGAATTTTAAGAGTTTGGAGATGTTTTTCGAAAGATGCTTCATTCTCGTGTTCCCACACCAAATTTTTTTTTTTAAAACAAAATTATTAGAACTTGGATATATAGTGCAAGAGTTTCTGGGAAGCTTGTTGAGCTAGCTATTGAAAGATTTCTTTCTTAGCAGTATGATGAAAAAACCGGACAACACAATCCTCATAGTTTAGTACGTGTACTTTTTTTTTTTTCCCAATTTGTCTTATGCTCTATTTATTTTTTCATTACCCAAAATTTGGTCTCTGGAGACGAATGAAAATCATCACAAATTACATGTTTGTCGTCAAAAATAGTATGGGCGTGGCAAAAATTTTTGGCAACCAAAAGTTGTCGAGGATTCCCACCTGGTGACGAAATCAATTTTTCGTCTTCTATAGTGCCTTTTGATGACGAAATATTTTGCCACTAAAAAATAATAATTTGTGATGAATTTTTTTCCTCGTCTATCATGCTTTTTTACGACGAAAAATTTCGTCACCAATTATTCCTTTGACAAATTGGCAAAACAGGATTGGGATTTTCCTCACCAATTGTTCTGGCTTTGATTTGCATGGAGGCCTTTGAGTTGAATATTTCGGAAAGATTGGAATTTGTTGAGTTTTGACTATGCTGTGTCCATGGACGGTTCTGATTATGAAAATGTAGTCGAAATCCGTACGTACGGAGGGGAAAGTGTTTACTAGGGTGTTTTTTTAGTGTAGGGAGACATGCTAATAGAATTCTGGTTTATGTTTCCAAAAGGTTCAGTTGTAACTAGCCAAAAAACAGAAGACTAGACACTCACTTTCTCAAAGGCATGGATTGTAGCTGCTTTGGTGCCTCGGTTGGACATCGTAGAAGGGGAGATCATGCTCGCGATCAAAGTGCCTCACAAGGTAAGAATGAAGCAGAATTCGTAGATAGCAATGCATGTCCAAGTTCTATCATTGCCAGTTTGTCCAAGGAACTCGTGTTGCTTCAGATCATCGAACGTGTCTTTTTTATCTTACGGGGTACTACTAGAATTCACGAAACCAATATCGAAGGGATGGCCAGATGAATGTTCCAGAAAAACGAATGACCTCTGCTCCTTTACATGGGATTTGAGACGGGTAGTAGACTTCTGCTCTATGGTGGCTGGCCTCTTTGATTTTTCATAGCAAGTGAACACCTTAGTGCGTCCGACAACCTTAAAATGAAATCATCTCAAGCATTTTGTGAGCGTGGCATGCCATGTCGTTTTTCTGTTTCATAGATGTATTTACGCATATGCGTTAAGTCTCCACATGGTCCTTCTGTTTTTAGCACATAATTATGCAATGAGGTGTCTTGACGAATGGTTTCTTGGCGTTACGAGAAATCTTGCATGCATTGATCATTCCAGTTCACAGTCAAGCAAGCATAACAAGTTTTTCCAGACTACTGATTTTGACCTCCCATGGTACACACTATCTCATCAGTTTCACCTATATGTAGTTAGCAGTTTTGAATGGACACAGCGCGCGCTCATCTAATACTGAACACCCATTCCCACCTTGGCGAAGATTTCGCATTTTGACGGGACAGAATGTTTTGATCATCAAGTAGTCGATGAAACTGGTGATGTGGTAGTTCGCAGTTTTGAATGGACGAAGTGCTCATTTTAATACGGAACACTCATTCCCAACTTGTCAAAGATTTTTTATTTTCATGGTAGAGAATGTTCTGATCGTCAAGTAGTCGCCGAAACATGTGAACTGGATTTTGGTTGGGACCAACTGCCCTGGTTGGAACTGATAATTACAACTGGTATTATCAGTGGAGGCCAAGCCACGCGGTGCTGTCAAACCAGCGGGTTGATCTGATTCAAGCATGATTTAGTCTATATTTTGCCCTGTGAATAACGTCATTTTGTGTTACTGAGCTATGTTAGAGGGGAGCGATAGAAACTCCGCTAGTTATGTGGTACGAATAGAGAACTGAAACGACGATCTGTTGTCATGTATTACTTTCAGTAAATCAATATGTTACGGTCATATATCATGCTTTGCCTGCATGTTTTTGTCTGTTTGATTTTCTCTCGTCTCCTTATTGCTTAGGGCAACCACGCCGGAACATAAGAACTTTCTCATACATTGAATTGAGAACCGCTACAGATGATTTTCATCCAAGCAATAAGATCGGGCGAGGAGGTTTTGGAACAGTTTACAAGGTTTGCAAAAATGCAAAGTTCTCAATTCCTTCGTAGTTTTTTTTTTCTCCTTTCCCTGTTTCAGTTGTGTTGATTCTGGGGGATCAGTAATTTTATTTACACAGAAGATCTGAACTTTCTCGATAGAATTATCGAACTTTTGTGAGCTCCATTCCTTCTATGGAATTGGAAATTGATCATTTTTCAAGGATTGTTATATCTCTGCTGATGATGTTGTTTGATAAGAATCTTCAATTGTCATCATCATGGAGATTTTATTTTTATCAAGAACTACAATGTGGAAGGCTGTCCATGTTTTACTCCATCTAGTTAGTTGGTCACTGAGGGTCCGCCTCATGAGACTGCTGAATATCATCAAGCTTTAAATCTGATCTAACTGTCTCAAACTGTATTATCCGGCCGACTGAAATATAGAGACATTTAGCTTATGTGATCGCAAATCTTGTTTCCAAGTTTATCGGGGAACTTATCTGAACTTCGTATACGTAGGCACAATAATCCTAGTTTTCGAGATTGGAAGACTCTGAGATTGGTTTTGTTGCTAAATTTTCTCCATTCATTTTTACCAAAGACCAGATACATTCTACTTCTTGAAAACTCTGTTGAAAAATGTTAGCCAACTTATGGATTAGGTTTTGACACTGTCCATTTGGTTCGAATTTGAGATAGGCTACCCTTAATGGATCTATACCCCAAAGGTGATCATGTTTTGAGGATTGGTTAAACTTCGGTGTCTGATTCAAGATTTTGAGGATTATAACTGCTGCTTTTGTCCATCCCCTATGTTACAGGGAATCCTCAAAGATGGCACAAAAGTTGCTGTGAAGACTCTTTCTGCTGGATCAAGGCAAGGAGTGCGCGAATTTTTCACAGAGATTAATACAATGTCAAATGTCAGGCATCCAAACCTTGTTAAGTTGATTGGTTGCCATGGTGAAAGAAGTACCCGTATTTTGGTCTACGAGTATCTAGAAAACTACAGCCTTGATGATGCACTATTCGGTAATTGACCAAACAAACAAATTTGAACCGGTACTATTTACGCCATGGTAGCCCTTAACATGCATGAATCTGCTTGCAGGTCCAAATGGTAGAACTGTAAAACTGGACTGGGATAGAAGATCTGCCATCTGCCTGGGTACTGCTAGGGGTGTCGCGTATCTTCATGAGGAACTTGTGCCCCATATAGTGCACAGGGACATCAAAGCTAGTAATATTCTTCTTGACAAAGACTTCAAGCCGAAGATTGGAGACTTCGGGTTGGCTAAACTTTTCCCAAATAACATCACACACATTAGCACGAAAATAGCAGGAACAACGTAAGTATCCCTTACAAATTCTTGAGGCCTTGGCTGCTGTCGATGTTTAATATAAAGTTTTTCTTTTTTACCAAATTCCTTTTTCAAGCATGATACTTTAAAGCTTCTGTTCTATATAAATCAATATAGAGATTGGTTTCGTGGAGTTGATCGAAAGGAACAAATTTGATGTATACGTTAGTTATGCTCGATGCAGTGGTTATTTGGCACCTGAATATAGGATGGGAGGTCAGTTAACAATGAAGGCAGATGTGTACAGCTTTGGAGTCCTCATACTCGAACTAGTCAGTGGCAGACGCAGTGCAATGGCGAACTGGGGAAGGACGCAGATACTTCTCCTAGAATGGGTGCGGTAATATTCATTTACAAGTTTCTCTTTCTCAACTAAGTACTAGATCGTTGAAGATCGGCATTTCAACCCAAATCTGTTACTTCACTGTTTTCTTTCCATCATCATTTCCATCATGGTGGCCGTTTTGACAAATGCTGACTCTATAACAGGCATGGCAGCTCTACGAAGAAGGGAATCTCCTAGAGCTAGTGGACCCAGACCTGGAATTCTTCCCGAAAGAAGAAGTGATCAGATACATCAAAGTTGCCTTCTTCTGCACCCAAGCAGCGGCGAACCGAAGGCCGCTGATGAGCCAGGTGGTTGAAATGCTTTCAAAACCCGTTCGGCTGAATGAGAAGCTACTTACCACCCCAGGGCTCTTTCACGATTCAGCCGGCTCAAGTGGGAAGACATCTTCGGATAAATCTAGTCTTCCGGATGCTCCAGTATCCTACGAGATGAGCTCCGACCCTGTGACCTTCACGCAGGTGACCCCTCGCTGAAGATTCGAATCTGTTTACTTCTTCTTCTTCTTTTTTTGTGGTTTCAGGATGGTGAATAGGGTGACCAAATTAGACAGAAGAGAATCAAAGTCATGAGGTTCTAACAGAGATTATATGTTAAGTCAGCTCTCTCATTTCCCCTCTCATGATTTGTTTCATTGGACGTTTTAGCTGCCATTAGTTTTGTGGGATGAATTTAGTGGCTTAAGATCAAGTGTAGCTTTTGGCATCAGATTGTTACTTAATGTTGGGAATTCCGATTGAGGCACACTGTGTTGTACTTTGTGAGCGTTTGGAGTCTTTGGGTCCCGCCTTCTTTATTTTAGGGTCTCTAAATATCGGAGCACTTTGGGGTCTCAAAATATCGGGACACGATCTACAATAAATTTTCATTTTGGCTGTTTCAAAATACGTTTTCAACATTAAAAAGAAAGATAGAGACAGATGAGCTTTTTGAACAGTTTTGCTAGAGGTACATACAAGGCGTACATACATGTTTTTGACCCATCTTGGGTCCCAAAAAATTGATCCGAGCCGCTCATTTTATTCAAAATGGGTTGTTTTGGCCCCATATAAAAATTAAACTCGGTCTGAAATTGGCAAAGGCATATACGAAACATCCAATTTTACTTCTTAAACTAAACCTGGATTACGAAGTAAAATTAGATGTTTTGTAAACAGTTTTACTGATACTAGATTGAGTTTATTTTTTACAGAAATCCTAAACCATTCTGAATAAAATGAATAGCTCAAATCAGTTTTTTTACCCCATATGGGTCCAAAACACGTACGTACACAATGTATGTACCTATGTGTATGTACTCATAGACTTTTCACTTTTTAAATTCCCATTTTGCATTCTCCTACCACCTCGAACTAAAAGACTAATTCACCCTTTGTATATCATTCGAAGGATTACCCTTTGTATTTCATTCAAAGGATTGTGGATAAAGGGTGATTCTATTCGGACCCAAAATATTTCTTTTTAATCCCAATTTGTTTCGACACCGATTTAACAAAACTACTATAGTTCTAAAACACCCTCGTCTTAACACACACACACACAACTCCAAACCTACTTGCTCATTCAAATCCACCGTCTGAACTTTGCTTCAACCCCAGCCACCGTGCAAACTGGTTGAGCACTTTCGTTAATGGTTTGTCAAAAGCTCGTAAAAGGGATTCATTCGTTGATCCCTTTTGTCAATTTTCAACTGTTCGCAACGAAGCAACTACGAAAGCAGAGCTCCGCCCAAGCCATGGATGGGACATGTTATTTTCAGTTTGATGATTTGAGTTGAATAAAAACGAGGGAAGACGGAGGAATTCTAACCATTTCTGGTACAGAAGTATTCAAAAGGATATCCCATAAAAAGAGAACTTAAAGGGGAGTGATTTTGACGCTCCCCTTTTTGTTAATGTTACTCCCCTTTGTGTCTTGATTAGATGATTTATTTTATGAAAAAAGGGTTGTGACAGTAACAAAAAGAGAAGTGACAAAATCAATTCCCAACTTAAATTATAGCCTATAATGCCAGCACTATTGGTACCGTGCAACTTTACCGTATTAGGATAACTTTTCCTACTTTCTAATAAGGGACACTTGTGATGCTATAAGCCGAATCAGCAAAAAACCACTAACAAAGCAGTCTTTTGATCTTAAGGATTGCTATTTACCAAGGACAATAACCTGCGGTAAGCTCACAGAAGATTGTCCCGAAAACTTTGCTTCTTCATACCCATCTTGGTGTTTCAATATGTGCCTTCATCTGGAACATTACAAATACGAAGCATTCATAACCGGGAAGGTAGGAAACAAATAACCAAGAGAATGTGAAATTAATAGGAACAGAAGTTGGCATTCTTTTTCTTCCAAGTACCAGTGCAAATGAATTGCAAGTAAGAAAGTGCTGGTGATGATGAAGTACATACCATCATTGTCATCATCCATGTTGAAGTCATCTTCATCGTCATCAAAATCCTCATTCTGCAAGATTGTCCAAAGAACAAGTCACTATGCTTATCGAATACGGAGCAAAAAACAAGTCACTATTAGTTGAAGTACGGAAAATCTTGTTAAAAAGACGTGTGCATAATTAGTTTTGTGAGGGTTTTAATAGGGTACATACTGAAGCACTGAACCTTTGTGCAACACAAACTTGTCATCGCGAGCCAGACCGGTGCACTTGAGTTCTGGTCCAGTTTTGGTTAGCACAAACCAAAATGCTCGGTTCAATAGTGCAAATGGTCAAAACAGGACCAACCCTGACTAATTCCAACCCAAGTTATTCCAATCAATACAGTATCCAGAAACAACCAAAACTAATACTCCATCCATCACAGTGATGATCACACAATGCTTGTCCTATATTCTATTTTGGGATGTCCCACAATGAATGATCCTCTTTGAAAAGTCAAACTAAAAAGTGCATAAACTTCCACAATGGAAATCTTACCAAACTTTTCAAGGAGACATGCATTAATTGCATGTTCTCTTGAAAAGTTGGGTTCCCCGTACATGACAAGCAATATGGAATGGAGGGAGTACTACATAAGATACCTTTTCCTATATAAACATTATTAATTAAACAAGGCTATCATGTCATTGGAATTTTTATTTTCACCTCTTACATTTACAATTTTTATATGAGGAAAATTATGACTGACCACAGCCTTGAGACAGGTGTCCCAGAATGAAGTCACAAAAGTTGAATCAACACACCATCTGGCATTCCCATACATGTCCAACCATGTCCCTAGTGTATCAGTGTCCCCGACGTGCGTGACACCCACCATGTCAACTTCAAAGGTGAGAAGGAAAAACTAAGGTGTGGTGAGAAGAGTGTCAAGTCCAGGCTAGCATACGAACTTGGAAAGAGAGGGGATTTAAAGAAGCCACAGTTATACTTTTCACTCTTTTCGGATGGCAGGAATGGAGAGTTGGGTTGGAAATCTCCTTCCTTATCTGTCTCATTCTGTTGTTAGGATATATGCAAGACATGGAAGGTGTTCCAAGGCGGAAAGATATCACGACACTTGGCATTTCCAGCACCCATTGTGGGAACTTCGCATTTGTAGATCATTTGAGTACAAAAGAAAGCCATGCCCCGATGTCTAGAATTTTCAGCTACAGAGAAAAAATGACCAATCCAAACAACACATGTGACAAGGAACTCTTTATTGGTACGTCCTCCTTCCCTGAAATGACCATCAACACATAATGGAATCCTGACGACCATTTACAAGTTATAGAATCCTGATTCATTATCTTTACTTCATGACATTCCATACATTTTTAGCTGTGAAGGTTAGCAAAACTTGCGTAAATGTGTATTTCTAGAGCCACCATCTACACTGGTTATTTCAGTCAACGACTATGTTGAAGCTTCGGATGCTACAGAAGCTAGCAATTTCTTAAAATTCAACCTTCCACACAAGTTCATACTCCTATCATATAAAATCACATGTCTTCATCAAGTTAAGCTAACTCAATTTAGGAAAAAGTAAAAGAAGGGTTTGGGGAAGCACAAGGTAAGAGCAAAGGCAACAGACAATAACTAGACTAAAAAGTTAATCCAAGTACGGGGTATCTTAACAAGGTTATGGAAAAAACCTGATTATAATCACCGTCGCTGATCTCTTCTTCCTCATCTTCAATTTTTTCGTCATCTTCTTCCTCATTTTCATCCTCTTTTTTACCTTTTACAGCTTTCTCATCTTGGCCCTAAGCATTTTGATTTAACACAGAAATAACAATTGTTTGGAATGAGGAAAATCCAAGCAAAAATCAGGAACCAACCCACAAAAAAGGAGGTTTACTAAATAGAAAGAGCATAAAGTAATTCAATTAAATTTCCGCTTAAATGAGATCTTCGAATTGGAAGAAGAGTAATGCAGCTAGATATCATTTACCTGAGACTTTTGTTCTTGCTTCTCAAAAAGATCTAATTTCTGAAGGTCTGTCACACAAACATCTTAATCAGTTTGACAAATAATTAGTACCATAAAAATTCCGAAGTACCAAAAAAAAAAATAGTACCATTAACATTTTACAAAAACATTCGAAAGGAAAAAAAAATTCTCAGGGTATACATAGAATCAGTGACCTTCACCCATAAATAGAGAATAGATTTTAATTGTAGTAAAGTCATATAAGTTTGAAGAAGTCTGTCCATTCACCATCAATACGACATTAGAAGATAAATGAAATGAAAGGTCATATAGCCTCAGAGAGCCAGGAAGTCCTGGCATTTAACTTCCCTAGCACGACATTCCTCATACAGACACCTTTGTTGAAGAGCAGTATAACGTGGTTGATTACCTTAGCTTCATGCCCTATTTATTTGTTCTTCAAGGGTGACATGGCTTGCTTGTAAAGGATAAAAAAAAGTACACCTAAATGCACAGATCCACCTAGCCATGTACTCATAGCCAAGGGAAAGATGAGATAAGGTTGGCATTGGTACAGATACAGAAGAAGCTACCACATAATTGAAATGAAAAACAAGGAAATGATATCCTAATATGTTGCTTGCACTTGAAAGTTTTGACCATAATCATGAAAAGAGTTCCACATTTCAGAAACCAATCTCCAACAACAATGAATTCTCAGCACAAGAAACACAAATAACCAAACACAACCGCTTTCAAACTGTCAAATCTCCACCCATGGAGATGACAAACATTTTCTTGGGAACAAGGCAAGCTTGACCCAGGTAAAACTACTAGCAATCAAATCATTAAAAACAAAAAAAATACGTCACAAAGGAATTGTGTTCTTGTCAAACCTGACTCTTGACTCCATCGCACTTTCCTTCGGCGGACCTGCCCTGGTTTTCTGTCTGAAATTCAGAGCATCACAAAACATTGTCCATCAGTGTTTCAAGAGACAAGACAGCAACAGATCTTAAATACTCAATCATTCTTACTAGTTCACCATTTAGGGATAAGGGGCTACCAGTTAGTTCCGCAGCTAGTTCTGCAGGAATATATTCGACACTACACTTCATGAAGTCTGTAAGTTCAACCTTCTGTTCAGTCTTTTGCTTGCCCATGTCAAAGCACCTCATTAATTCTATGCTTTCATCTTCTGTGACCACACAATCACGAACTAAATAAGAGCTTCATACTGAAATCAAATAGAATTATGAGCTAAACATCTTAAAATCATCTCAGCCATAAGATTGAACTGATGCAAACAGTGGCTCAAGCAGTTAAGGTGCCGTTCCGGTTTTTAAAAAAGTGGGTTTTAGAAAAAAGAAGGTAAATTTCAAGGTCAAAAATCATGTATTTACGCAAATAATTTTCCTACTAATATGGATCTTGTTTGATAGATCTCATTGAGATCTTTTATACGGTGCAAAAAAAATAAAAAAATTATTTTTCATTTTCATTATATTTGAGTTTGAAATTTGGAAAAAAGGAACTTTTTGAAAAGGAAGGGAAAGTGGAACGGGGTCTAACTCAAAAACAGAATAAAACACAAAACCTATGTCATGCAAAAGAGAGACATCCAAATACCTGCAACAGTAATTGGATAAGCCAAAAGGCTTTACCAAATGAGTCGGAATTCAGGCTCGACTCAATAAACTAATGAATTGAGTCAAATAAAGCTGTCTTGATTAGAAACTCAAAACCCTGCATAAATGTTACCTTTGCCTTACTTGATTCCTTTTCAGTAGAAGTAAGAAGAAAAGATGTATCGGATGGTAAAAAGGGAAGCAATGGTTAGCTATACACACATATATGCCTGAGCAACATTAATATATAGAAAGAAATGGAGGAAGAGGAAGTCATTTCCTCATGTACTCTTTGTACATCGAGACCACATATGGCAGGTATAAAATCTGTGAGAATGGTGAGTATGTAAAAATTGATACACAAATCACAACTGCCACAACGACACATAAGTTCTTATGAAGTGCATTAGTGGGGAGAAAACTAACTGGTCCAGTTGATGATATTCATCTCGGAAAGAGGAAGCACGCTGGTAAGTTATTATCAGCAGCTTCCAGGCAAATACTAGAAAAACAAAATATTATACTTAAAAAAAAAATTCAAGACTTGTATTTTTCTTTTACGTGAAGTGGTTATGCAATGTCAACTTATGAAACACCCAAACACAAGTTTTGCTTTTGAAACACACAAGTATCATCTTCACTAACCACCCACATTTAAACCCCCCCCAAAAAAAGTGTTTTAACAGCTTTAAAAAGCTCATCCTTCTCCACAAATTGTTCCATGTTACTCAAATTCACATTCTATGCATACTACCAAAATCAAGGTCTCAAATTTTTGCCAGCAACTTTCACAAATTTTCTCTGAGCAGGAGCCCATTACGCTCAAGATTGACCCTCATCGATAAACAAATACCCCAAAAGGCCCATCAAGTCATCCCTAAACTACTAGTACCAAAATATAAGTAACTAACTGTGATTCCAACGTATCAAGAAATGTATCTCATTCCTAAAGCGAAGTACTTTTCCGGTTTTTGTCTGTGTTCATGTTTTCTATTTGAATGAGAGGTGTGAGAAATTTAAAAACACTGAATGCTTACTTTCTGGGCCAACATCTTTGAGATAATAAGGAGAGGAATTCCAAAAACTTTGCAATCTATAACTCCAACGGACTAAGGCAACTTCTTCTTTCACACCTCGAGCTTCAGGGGGTTCATCAAGTTTCTGCAATTGCTCAAAGAAGTAATTTACACAACAACTCTATTTGAGGGTACAAACATACACATCAACAAGAACAACAAACCAACAACTCTTTTGATTGGTTAAAGAAATCTTATACTAAGTAGCCAATTAGACACCCAATCATCTTTAACTTAAACCAACGATCTTGTGGTGTTTTAGAGGCAAGAGGGAGACTTCTAAGAAAATTTCCCTTTCTTTTCTGAATTGCTATATGCGAGAACCACACTGTACTTCATCACTTTACCTTTTCTACCATATGCAATAAGTTAGGCTTCCGTATGTCAGCCGGCTTCTTGTGCTTAATTTCCTCTAGTTTATAGTCTTTGTACATCGGATGCATCTCCTTGATGCTCTTTTTAAAATACCATTTTTGTTGTAAAAAAAATTGCAATACAAGAGTCAAGTATTTGCTATAGTCCTGCGGGAGAAGATAGGCCAGAAAAACAGTCCATTGAGGCAGTGAGATGAACATTACGGTCTACATTTCAAGGTGGCACTGATAAATACAATTTCCAAAAAAACCCTCGTAAAAACTGATTGTTCGTAAGGCAAAACATAAGCACCATACCTACTGAAGTGGGCTAATTCACCATTCAACCCAGTGGGCCAGAAGGCTAGCAAGACTAAGGTACATCTTTAAGTTCACCAATGGCCCTTGTGGTACGGGCCAGTTACTGCAAAAGCTCGGCCCGGACAGCCAGGAGATGTGACACGGGTGGACTCAACTAGGTTGAACACCACCGGCCTACTCAAGAATGGGGGTGGTGAGCAAACAACAGATATAACCCAAGTTTAGGATAATAGCACTCAGCCCATGGTGGATCCCAAGGCTAAGAACCCAAGGTATGTATCTGTCTTGGAAATGTATGCGATCACAGGTCAGGCTGAATTACACCCAACCCACCTGGTTGAACTGGAGTTAACTGTCGCATGAGAAGACTGGATGATGTGGAAAGCCAGAGTTAATCGAGAGATGACTTTGGCCAAAGAGTGATGACAATACGTGAACCTATCCTAACAAAATGGGATCTCACACAGAAATTCCAATTTGGGACGAAGGCGCGCGAGGTGGTTACCTACTTACCTTCACATAAGATTAGAGGCCCACGAAATGCCTAAGACAAAAAGTACTTCATCTTCTTCCAGAGTACGCACTCGCAGCCACACAAAACCCAAGTCCATACCTTTCTTTATCGTGCCCTGGAGTGGGGAGGAGCCTGGGAAGCCGCCTCTTTGGGTCCACAAGTTATTAAAAAAAAAAATGGCCCCCCCAAGTATAAATCGTAGTAACAAATGAATATATAACACTCCACAAAGTAAATTGTGTGGTAGAAAATAAGGCACGTGGTCACTGCTTTTACTTTTCTGCCCCAGATTCTAGGTTTCGAATCACATTCTCACTAGATTTAACAGCATCACATTGCTAGTTTCTTTCATCCAGACTCTAAGAAGAGAAAGATTGTCCAATCTCTCACATTGTTATTTGTCTACCATCACAATTTTTTGTCTAGACGACAAAAAAAAAAATGAATAAGGTATTAACTTTGTCCGTTTAAAGTTGTACCATAAATAAACTCAATTAGTACAAGTTCGTAATCTTATATTTGAAAACACAAAATGCAATGCCTAAGGACGGTATTGCAATTAATTCAATCCACTTATCAAAAAAAAAAAAAAAGAGTCGAATACAAGGTCGAGAGCGAGCTATTACAGCTTCATCAATTTTCTCGCTATCATACTTTCTTGGTTTGTCTATAAAAATAAGACTCATTCAATCGTACCCTTTTGTTGTGAATTTTGCACATTGATATTAACATTTTGAATTTCAGGTCAAAGATGTTTAAACTCCCATATTGGGACTTCACTTTTGGCCCCAAAACTGTACGACTCAGCCCTGCTCTTCATTATCAGAGCTTGCTAATTTGGGCATTTGAGGGAGTTGGCCAGGCTTGCAAGAACTCTTCTTTAGATGGACTCTCAGTAATACAAAGTCCTACTCAAGCACAGTTCCATTACACCGATCCAGCTACAAATCGGTCTTCCAACTTCATTTTCACATATCAATTCAAACGGTAATGAATTTACACTGTGTATGGAACTTGGAGAAAGTGAGAGTAGAGAACAGAAAATCAACAGAATGAAAGTGGGAGAAAAGCGGAAGGAAAACTTTAGTGTGCTCAATACTTAAATAAGTTTGCTAGAATTTTCTTTTTTCCACTCTTTCTTCCCTAACCACAGAATGGAAGAGAAAAGTTTTTTAATTTTCCCTTCTTTTTCCTTTATTTTATTTTTCTAAGTTTCAAACAAACCCGTAGTACTGCATGGCGAGTGAAACAAAAATCGAGGAGGAGATAAATGGGGGGAAAAAAAAGACCTATAAGAAAATCAAGAGATTGGATTAGAGGCGAGTTATCAAAAAAAAAAAAAACCAAGAGATTCAATTACCGGAAAGAGTTCGAACTTCTCTTGCGTAGCAAAACGGAAGCCGCCGCCGCCACCACGACCACGCCCCCGTCCTCGAAACGCCATCTGTCCAAAGGAAGAGATTTTTTTTTTACAACGTTTCTCTTTAATACAAACGGGAATTGGATACAAAAGAAATTAAAAAAGTTCAATCCACAACCCAATAGACACACCAGCACCACTAATTAGGGCTCCCAATTGACCCAAAACTCTGTAAAACAGAAGTAATCAGCCATCTTCATCCCTAAAAAGGCCCCGTCAAATCCTCTAAAAACTCGTTATGAACATTGCACACAAACAAAACAAGACAAAAAACACATTCAGAAAAACGCAATTGTTTACACAGAAAAGTTAGGCATGTTTGTATAGGAGATGAGAATGAAGAAGTAGGGAGGAGAGAGGTTCTTACGAGGTGATGGAGAGCGGCGGAGGAGAACCGGAGAAGTCGGCGTTGGCTGCTACAGCGTCTGTAAATCGATGAAAGAGAGGGAATTTGTATAATTTCTAAAAAAATTTCCTTTTCTTCCTCTAGAAGAAACCAAGCAGGGGAAAATGGGGTAATTTTCAAAAAAACCCCACCATCTACCACCAAAAATCAAGGACCCCCTCTCCATCTGCCAATTGAAACAATGACCCTCCTCTATCTTTTTTCAATTTGCAATGTCCCAACATTTCGGGAAAAAAATATCACACATTTTAACTCCCTTAAATGCCCCTCTCCCCCATTACTCTTTTTTGGATAAAAGAAATATCTCTACTCTCATATATCTACATATCACAGTTTTCTTCCTCCACATCTTCTTCCTCTACGTCTCTCCTCTCCCCCACGTCTTCTTCCTCCTCCCCGACGTCTAATGCAATCCGTTTCATTTCCAGACATGCTCGTTTGGGCCATGCCAACTCCGGTCCGAACCAGGTAAACTGAAAACAGAGCATGGGTTTGGTTGGATGGATTTTGATGCACGAGTTCAAAACAGAAAAAACACTCTACATGCAATGGTTTTCATGTCCAGTCATGACCAAAACCGAAAAACAGGGGATAGCTACGGTATTTTGATTCTTGATACATGGGGTTTGATTTTTTACTACTTCTAAACATTAAACAACATACTAGGGACTAAATATACTTATGGGATGGTAGGATAGGGATTATTCTACCTTGAATTCAATAAGAAATTACGGTGAGCGGTTTCAATAAATTTTCGGCAATCGAAGAAGACAACCGAAAACGGGAGACTTCGGGGATGACTTGGGGTGAGTGGGGAACGGTTCCGAGATGCTCAAGGTTGTGCAAGAAGGTTGGAAGCTTCAATTTGGATGGTGAGGTGGTGTAGGTGAGAAACCCATTTTTCAGTCTCTCTCTCTAAAACTCCATTGGAGGACCTTGGAGCTTCTTTCCTTTTTCTTTCTTTCCCACTGATTTTCTAGTGGGGGTGGGGGTGTTGGTGTGTAGAAATTTTCAGATTGAAGAGGGGGGTATTAGGAAAGTGGAGGGAGAGGAGGTGAATTGGAGAGGAAGTAATGGAGGCAAATGGCTGGCTAACTAGAGGGGTGTGGGAGCTGCAAAGATGGCAAAGGCCAGAGGGGGGAGTTTTCCCGCCCAAGGATTCTAGGACCTTTTATGACCTTTTAGGATTAATGAGGGTAATATGGACCTTTTACGTTTTCCATTAACCAAATCTGTTAAAATGTGGGACATTGCAAATTGAAAAAAGATGGGGAGGGTCCTTGTTTCAATTGGTAGATGGAGAGGGGTCCTTGATTTTTGGTGGTATATGGAGGGGGTTTTCTGAAAATTACCCTAAGTTTTAAGTAGTCTACCTAATAAAACACAAGGTTGTGGGGACTACACAAATACAAATACAAGTTGATCCAAGAGCTAATTTGTGCTCTCCAACTCTCTTAAAAAAACACCCACACTCTTACAAATATATTAAAAATGCCATCAAAGAGTGGGTAGTGCCGTAGACACAAACAAACTCTAGTATTTTATATAGTAAAACACAACCCTGAGGCTTTTCACCCAGTTTCTTATAAAAACATTCTCACTTATTAATGTTTACTAATTTTATTTAGCTTTTATCTTAAAAAAAATTTAAGAGCTAACCCCGTTCCGCTTTTGGTCCTTATAAAATAAGTACTTCTTTGCAATTTTCAAGCTTAAAAATAGTAGACTTACTGAAATAAAAAAATATGCAATATGGATCTTGTTTGATAGATTTCGATAAGATCTATCAAACACTACAAAAAATATTAAAAATTCTTTTTATAAGTCTATTATTTTTAAACTTGAAAATAGGTCCTTATTTTTTAAATACATATTTGAAAAAGCAAAACGGATAATAGGTTCAATTTGAAATAACAAAAGAAGTACGACCAAAGTTGAAAAAAGCACCCATGATAAAACAAGACATTGAAAAATGACCGATTAAACAACCCCAAAAACATTAAAATATGAAAATTTTGTATTTTTTTTATTTTAGGAACTTTCTGAAAAGTTTTGGTCATGATGTGATGTTTTTATATTTCGGCCAACAAGATGAATGATTAATTTAAAAAACAAACACGAATCTAATAAAAATTCAAACAAATGATAAAAAGACATTTACAAGGATATCACTTGATGTTGTCCAATAAACATGGAAATACTGGCATTAATACATTTAGAGCATCTCCAATAGCCTCAAGCCCATTCTAAGCAAAATGCTTAACAAAAAAGTGCAAAACTCTACTTTCTCTAGCCACCAAATAACTTCACCATCCAACAGCCTAGGCAAATGCTTATTCAAATCCCAAAACTCTAAAAAAAAAAAAAACAAAACAAGACAAAACCACCTTCTGGACGGTCAGCCGGCATGAAGCCCAGAAACCCATCCATTCAGGCCATCGACACCACCATCCCACTTCACCGTTTTAACAACACACAAATCACAAATCACACTTCACCGTTTTTAATTACCCAACAAGAAGTTTACCTAGATGAAATTAACTGATTCACAAACAAACCCAGAAGAACAACAACAAATCAATAAACGGAATTAACTCACTGTGAACATTCCGGCGAAATTAAATCAGCGTGAGAAAGGATGGTGAGTTGCCGTTGGCTGTGACGACGGAGCCCTCGCCTGAAAATCGCCACTGATTGTGAGTAA
>BPLS01000494.1:222330-241385 GCA_019656275.1 Rhododendron kiyosumense | reverse complement strand
AAAACTAATTATTCAAGAACAGAAGTAATAACAATAACAAATAAAGCCGCTAAAAAGTCACAAAATTTTCAGCTTTTAAAATTGTTTTTTGCTCATGAGCAGAAACCATAAAAAGTTGGCACAACTTCCCAGAGAAAGAAAGTCATGAGGTGCGACTATGTAGAAGCACCTTCTTTAATTGACTCTTCTTATTATGTAGTGACCTTTTTCAATCATCAATCAATTTTTTTCCCATAAACGTTTAGTTGACTCTAGTCTGAAAGCATCCAAAAGGTTTGAAAGGAAATAAAAATCAGAAAGGGTACGCTAAAAATAGAAAGTTGATTGAGAAAACAACCTCTCTTTTTTAGCTGAAACTACAAAAGAAAAATGATTAAGAAAACTGATTCTAACAGTTATACCAAATAAAACTATGATTACCTGATCAAAGCGACCTTCTCGCACACAAATGCAGATTTCCCACCTATCATTAACTTTTTCCACAAACCTAACACAAAAAAATAGATTCAGAGAGTGAGCTAAGAGTTGAGTTTTGTTCACCCTCTTAAATGGAGGGTTAACATTATCCTCCTTCCTATTGGTTAAAATGATGTGAACCCCACTACAAAGTAGTGTCATACACTCATACTTACCAAAAAGTGTATTGCATGGTAAGCATGATATCACTTTGTGGTGGGGTCCACTCCATTTCAACCAATGAAAGAGAGGATAATGTTCACCCTATTTCAAGGAGGGTGAACAAAATTGCACTCGTGAGCTAATGAAGATTGGAGTCAAAGGCACCATTATGTGAAATTTCATTTTGGTCTTTTAAGTTTCAACTTAATCAAGTTGGACCTTGCATTTTTTGTTACATTTCAATGTAGTCCCTCCGGCATCTTTTGTTAGATGTCTCGATCAAAGAAAAGGCACACCAGAAAGGCCAAAATATAGCACTGCTACTCGGTCTTCAGCTAGCCAAATTACACTAATGCAATTCATTCGCCCTACTGTAGGACAGAGCAATTCAAACTCTAGTGAGACTAGGGCTAGGGGCCTAGGGCGACTCTATCTTTGCTAAAAATATAAAGACCACTGGTGTAGTAATTTACCAATTTTTTTCTTGTGCTGGAGGAACACTCGAAATTGATACACGTGTTGTCTTTCTACTAATGCGGTAAGAGGTATTGACACATCTACCGGCCTCGTGTGTTCTTGTCGGACACACGCTAGGGATACATTACGACACGTTGGGAATAGGTAAGAGACACGGTACCCTACGTTGAGGGTATGCCAGAACACGTTAGGAGGCCAGAATTCAATCTTAAAAAAGTTGGGACATGGTGAAAATTGCCATTGACGGGTAGGTTTTGAATATTTAGTAGTCATTTTGATGTTAACTCTTCATAATGTAAATATTATTGTTCTTTTTAAGCCTAATACAATAGGAATAATCATTTTTTTATGCTAGTAAGTTTATGTTCAATTGTCCCCCATGGCCTAAGGTTTTAGTACCGATTTGTTCCCCGTGTCTGAAGTTTTGAAAAGATTATGTCCTTGTGCCTGTGTCCAGTATCTGTATTCATGCCTTTTAGCTAACAGTGTAGTGTTTAAATTCGAGACCAAAGTGAGATCTCTCTAAAACGACAATGACAAATGGCATAATTTTTATGGTTTTTTGCTCAGCTAGAAAGGAGGGTTCATTAAACCCGAAGACAGATACATCCACAAAGATGAAAGGTAGCAAGAAGCATCATTGCAGGAAAAGCATGCCTTGCTAATCATGTAAGAATTAGGATATCTACCAAATCCATAATGTGACCAAAATGCAATAGGCAATGCTTATAAGACACCAACAGAGAACGGTGGAAACTAACTACAATTGCTCCAAATCATCAGCATCATGGTTAACAACTTCTCACCAGTAGACAAATGGTGTAATTTACCCAGATTCAACTAGACAAATGATTAAAAGAGAAATGAAAAAAAAAAAAGTAGAAGGATGAACCTGGGTATGGAATCTTTCTGGGGATTGGCATCAGATTGAAGGTAGAGATTGACATAATCAAGGAATAAGTTGACAGGAACCTGCTGCCCATTCAGCTCAACCTTGACTGACTCACCTAGGCACCCCGCAACATCAACCACCCTCTTGCTCATCAGTGCCACCACATCATCCTCTAGGGATTCCATCTGAAACTTGGCCAGATCAGGCTTGAATGAAACTCTGGTCCAATTCTCTCCTTTGCTGCACTTGGTTATGCTGGGATTGGTTTTCTTGTTCATGTTGTTTGAAAACACCTTTTTATCACACATAACAATAAAATGGATTCTACAAGTTAGGCTTGACACAAAAAACTGAAAATCGAAACCGCAGGAACAGTCTCTCTTTATGCATGTAAGTGCGTACAAATGACATTTTGTAGACCCTGCAATAGCAACATAAAAGCTCTAGAATCACTCCATAGCTCAAACCGAACAAGTACCTGTTCGGTTTGAGTTTTGAGGTAGATTTTTTTTAGAGTAACAAGTAAAGAAAGAGAGAGAAAAATTATTGCAAATCGTGCTATGTGATTTTGAGACCTCTAAACGAACATTAGACTCATTTCATTGTCAATTATAATACTTGTACCGGAAAGAACATATCAAAGCTCTCCTAGGCCCATTTTACTTGAGGTTCTTATTTTTTAAATACTTAGGAGTTATTCTTTTAAATAAGTCATTTTGGTTTATTTTTTGTCCTTATTTAAATTTTTTTCGTATCACTTGGCTTATTGTCAATTTTTTGAAGATTATTGCATCTCATAACAAGAGGAATTTAAAAAATAAAATTTTTTGACCGAAATCCAATTTTTTTGAATAAAAACGAAAATAAGCCAATAAATCAATTTTTTCGTCTTTATTCAAAAAAAATTAGATTTCGGTCAAAAGTTTTTACTTTTTAGATTTCTCTCATTATGATAATGCAATAATCCCCTAAAAATTAACAACAAATTAACAAATACGAAAAAAATTTGAATAAGGACAAAAAAATAAATCACTTGACTTTAGCCGGACACCCCTTATTTTTCGCTTTACTAAAAATGTCGTTATCTAAGGAACGGGGCCTTAGAACAATTTTTTAGTGTATTTACAAAAGTTGAAATCCGGGAAGATGAAAAAATCACTTTGATCATCGTAATTACTTTGAGTGCAACTTTCCGGAAATTAACCTCAAACAAAAAAAAAAAAAAAAACTCAAACAAACCTGCTTATACTTCTTCTCCCGCTCACCATCCGCCGTCTCCACCACGAACTCCGTCGAGAAAATATTGGTCAGCTTCGCCCCGTACCCGTTCCTCCCCCCGGTCGTCTTCTTCGCCCGGTCATCGTAGTTACTACTCGTCAGAAGCTGCCCGAACACCATCTCCGCCACGTAGACCTTGGCATCCCCGTGCTTGGCCACGGGGATCCCGCGGCCGTTGTTGTAGACGCTGATCCGGTTCTCCCCGGCGTCAATCTCCACCTTGAGCGAGTCCATGGACGGGTCCCGCTGCTTGTTGTCCGCCGCGTTCACCAGGATCTCGTCGAAGATCTTGTAGAGGCCCGGCACGTAGGTCACGGGCCGGCTCACCATCGACCCGTTCTCGTACACCCAGAGGGTCTGGGTGTTCTTGATGATGGACCCGATGTAGGTGTCGGGCCGGAGCAGGATGTGTTCCCGCTGGGACCTCTTCTGGTAGATTTCTTCGATTGTTTTCGACGGAGGTTGCGGTGGCGGGGGGAGGATGTTGCCCGCGGTGGTGCTTTGCAGCGGCAGCTTCTTCTTCGGCGCCATGAGAGAGAGAGAGTGAGAGAGAGAGAGAGAGAGAGATGTATTGTGAGTGTGCTGGGGTGTGGATATATAGAGAGAGAAAAATGGAGGGAGAGAGAGAGAGAGAGTGTGTGTGTGATCCGGGGAGATTGAAGTTACCATAACCGTTTGGTTGGGAATTTTGAGGTTTTGGAATTTGGCGGGGATTTTGAAATGGATGAGGTTTAGAGCGAAGGATGAGGTTTAGTTCCACGTAATTTTAGGTTTACGTAAAAAAGGCTCCGTTTGTTTCATTATAAAAACATTTGAGAAAAAACTATTTCACCAACTTTATGTGAATAGTAATTTACGGAGGTGATACGCCGGCTCCGTTTGTTTGGACGTAAAATGTTTTCCGGTAAAATATTTTACCTATTTTCTGGTGTTTGGTTGCGTAAAGAATGAGGAAAACATTTTACATGTAAAACATTTTTCATCAATTGGATGAAAATAACTTACCCTTAAATCTTCGGTAAGTTATTTTCCGAAATGAATCCGCTACCTTTTATCGTAATTTTCATTGCTTAGTTTCCTCGATCGTCAGTCCTAATCTACGATCAATTCTAATAATCTCATATTTCTCCACCGTTTAAGCTCTCCATCTCTCTTTGTACACTATTTTGTCGATTTCTGAAAATATTTTTAAGTGTCAACCAAACACCGGAAAATAAAAGTTTGAAGTTTGTTTTCTGAAAAAACATTTTACATGGAAAATATTTTACATTGTAAAACATTTTACGTCGAAACAAACGGAGCCGCCATTTTAACATATATTGGAGGGCCTCGGATTCATTATTAAAATTCGAATCGTCCAATGCCAGAACGAATGGCTGAGATCAAATAGCTCCGTAAATTACATTTTTTTAGCGACTTCGTAAATAAGACATACTCAAAAGATTTTATCATGAAAACCAACTTTTTCTTGTAAAAAGATTTTGCTAAAAACAAAATTTTTGTTTTCATTTTTTGGTGTTTGGTTTCATGGCACAAATTTCAGATAGACATCGAAGTAAAGATGCAAATAAAACTCATTCCCTCCCCTTCAGTATTGAAACGGATCCGGGGGCTCTGCTGCCCGGGGGGCGCAGGAGCCCCTACCCAGCCCAGCCCAGCCCATAAAACGCCACCGTTTCCTTTTAAAAAAAAATCCTAACTACCAACTTGCAATCCTATGGAGCAGAAATGTAATTATAAGAGCCTTCGAGAAAAAATGTGATTACGTCTCTTTAGAATAATATGATCAAAATAATAAGATCTTCACACCTGTACAAACGGATTAAAAATTAGAGCACTTAATTTTTTAACTATATTTTTTAATATATAAACGGTCTCAAAAAATTAAGTTAAGTGTGAAATTTTTTCACTCCATTTAAATTGGTGCAAAAATCTTGTTATTCTGATTATATTAACAAGATCTTTGCACCGATTCAAATGGAGTGAAAAATTTCACACTTAACTTAATTTTTTGTGACCGTTTATATATTAAAAAATATAATTAAAAAATTAAGTGCTTTAATTTTTAATCCGTTTGTACAGGTGTGAAGATCTTATTATTTTGATCATATTATTCTAAAGAGACGTAATCACATTTTGTCTCGAAGGCTCTTATAATCACATTTTTATTCTATAGGATTTCAAGTTGGTGGTTAGAATTTTTTTTTTTAAAAATGAAACGGTGGCGTTTAGGGGACTGTGTAGGGGCTACTGTGCCCCCGGGCAGCAGAGCCCCAGATCCACTAATAACAAGATTTTTGCACCGATTCAAATGGAGTGAAAAATTTCACACTTAACTTAATTTTTTGTGACCGTTTATATATTAAAAAATATAGTTAAAAAATTAAGTGCTCTAATTTTTAATCCGTTTGTACGGGTGTGAAGATCTTATTATTTTGATCATATTATTCTAAAGAGACGTAATCAAATTTTGTCTCTAAGGCTCTCATAATTACATTTCTGCTCCATAGGATTGCAAGTTGGTAGTTAGAATTTTTTTTTAAAAGAAAAACGGCGGCGTTTTATGGGGGCTGGGCTGGGCAGGGGCTCCTGCGCCCCCCGGGCAGCAGAGCCCCCGGATCCTATTGAAACATATACTACAAGAGTGTGTGTGGGAGAGAGACAGAGTTAAAACTTGATTGAGGAGACTGAACCAGAGTTATAAGTCTTGTAGAATTCTAGGAGAGAGGCATCAGGATCACATCCTGTCACTTTCCTCCGATCGAGAAAAAATATTTTACAATTTTTAATATTATTTTTACATGCAAAATAATTTATAAAAAAATAATTTACGGCCAAATAAATAAAACCGTAATTTTAAATTGGAAAACGTTTTACATGGAAAACGTTTACAAAACTTTCTTTTTTTTTTCTGGTGTTTGGCTACAATTTAAACAATACTATTTCTTTTCTTGAACAGTTGAACTTGATCGGCATCTACTTGGAGAATTTTATTGCTGAGACTAATCATGTAATCCGTCTTGATAAATATTGTATATATAATTATACTAGAAATTGTCCGTGCTAACACAACGTAACACGTTCTGCATATAACTAAAATGAACTATTCTACGCTACTATTAATCACCCCCACCAACAAACTCAACTTCTCCGAGATTTTTTTTTTTTTTTTTAAGTTTTTGTTACGTCAATCAAGTCAATTTCAATGAGTGAATTTACTTTAAAAAAATACGATACCTTACAACAGACTAATGAAATTAAAACGAAAATGTATTAAATTTCTGATATGAAATTGAAAGCGTTATTCGTCAACCAAATGAAATCGGAACATTAATCATTAACCACAAATGGGATTCTTGATCATATTTTATTTTCTCATATCACTAGACACTCATTAAACAATACTTATATCACGCCCCCATAAAATAAAATAAAATAATCTTAATTTAATCCTGCCGGCGACGAAGAGGGCTGCTATACGGTGAAGTTGACGATGGGTGGTGATCCACCAAGCAAAGTGTTGGCCAACCACTCCACAATAGGATTTTGAGAATGTGAGCGATGGTTATGATAGTCAAATGAATTTAAATTGCAAGTATTACTAGTGCTAAACTTACGAGATAAGGAGATGCGGGCTGAATCGTCGTATTTGGTCTGGTTCTACGGTTTTAGGGTCAGGTTATGGTTCCAAAAAAATAAGAACTATTAATTTTGTTCGGTTATTGGTTCTCAATTAATAAACCGTGGTTAGAACCGAACTGGACCGTTTAAAACTAAGATAAACATAGAAATACATATGTGTGTGTAATTAAAGATGTATTTGGATTTGGTAGGTTAATTTTTTCATTGCTAAACTTAATTTATTTAGAGATAAAATCTTATTTGCTAGGAAAGCTTTTATTTTCTTTCTTCCTTTCTTATTCCAGCAGATTATCTTCCTGTTTCTTTAATTTTATGAGTTCATGTTTTGTGAATAAGTTTTTGGATGCTTATTGGATGATCCGGAACCGAACCAAAACCAAACCGGTCTTGTAATTTGATTTTGGCTAGGTTCCATGCATATATTGGTTAGGTTTTGGTTTTCAATTTTCTAGAATCGTTTGAAATGGTCCAGTTACTGATTTTCTAAAGAACCGGACCAATTCGGACCGTGTATTGTATATCCCTAGATGCGGCTTCTAGTTCATCTGATTCTACTACTTAACTTTCAAGAAAAAGGTCTAGGATTCGAGTCTATAGAAAAACGTCAAACTCCCGGTAGTTGTTAACTTACTAATTTTTCGCTAAGCCCCATGCAATATTAGAAGGGGGAAAAAAACCTTGTGAGATAAGGAATAGATCATTTTGTGTGCGTAAATGGGTGGGAAACATAACAGAAAGTGGGGGAGAAGGAAGAGATTGTGGGATTGGTGGGATTATGATTGACCTCTCTTTACTATCACTATAAGAGTCTTTTTTAAGCGAAGTTTCTTATAGTCCAGATCGGTCCAATTTTGGGCCATTAATGGGCCTTTCTCAAGCCCACAACATTAATTTGAACTATTTACTTTTTAAAACTTGCCGAAAACATTATCATGTTGAAATCATGTTGATCCAATACCATTTTCTTTTTGTTGCTTGTTCCTGTTGTGTTTCTGAGTATTTCATTGTGTTTTGTTGTGCTCGTTTTTGTTTTGATATATATATGATGATCTTGTTTAGCAAAAAAAATGAACAATTTTAAACTTTTCGTCGTGATAGTTTCTCTCTCATTAGAATTTTTTTGAAGATGACCGGTGACATGAGACCATTTTCTGAACAAAAGAAGTATAACCATAACGGACGCGCTATAATGTCCCCAGAACACATCTAGGAGAGAACGCCATGAACAAGAACACAGAAGTTCAAGAAACAGTATGGAACTATAAAAAACAAAAATAGACATTACAAATGCTATTGACAACGAGATTTTGCTATGACTTTCTTGTGTAAAGGCATCTCAGCCAACACCCAATATGGTGAGAAAAAATGCTGCCAAAAATAACGCAAAAGGGGACCCCCAAAAAAATGAAAAAGAAAGCAAAAGCTACAAAATACAAGACTAAAAATACAGGCCTATGGTTAGGATAGACCGACCATACGAGGCAATATGGTTTTTCTACTTGGGCGGTTTGTAACAACAAATAGAGGATCCAACGGAAGGTTCAGGCTGTACAGATTCTCCATGCTCTTGTTGTGCTCTCAGGGCACCCTGCACGATTCGATTACTTCAAGCACGGTAGTGTGGGTCTCCGGTGATATCATGTTTAGCGTCAAATGAAATTCCTGACAGGAGAAATCATGCACAGGAACATTATAACAAGTGTACAGATGTAACTGCAACAATTAAACAACCTGCTATATGAAAGCTCAACCTCTTCAATCAATCACCAGTCTCAGAGTATCTAATTACACGTGCATTTTGCTCAAGATTCATCCAGTCTGTCAACTCTATTAGCTTAACTAATTAGGGTTCAACATGACAGTGAATTACTACAGAAGAGCGAAATAGGCAGTGTACGGCTTCTAGAATTAAGTATGGAAATGCTCAATCCAAGGTTAACTTCCCCAAAAAGGGACACAAAAAACATTGTAAATGAATCATCATTCACCAATATCGTTAAATGGTCACTCAATCATGAGGCCTTCATTCAGTGAACCAAACACTCCCTAAGTGACCCACTATTGGTAAATATCAATGGCCAAGGAAGCTCCCGACTAAACCCACCTATAGGGTTCTTGGTAGATGGTCGCACGGTAGAATAAATCAATCCATAGGGATGGAGTACAGGACAAGGAGGAAGCTATAGTGTGCTATTCTCATGCTTTACCAACTAAAACAAGCTTTACACATTACAAAAGATGGAGACATACCACAAATCTCTCCAACACAGGTACAAGAATTGCCAGCTTGTGATCTGGGAGACATTCAGCAATAGCACCGCGTATGCTCATGCTGCCAGAAGCAAAAGGAGAAACTCTACTAAGAAAATACACCCAGACATTTGTTCCTTTCTTTTTGTAAGGGACAATATACACAAAAAAGGGGAAACAATTATCTATAGCAAATTGGCAATAAAGATTTGCCGCACAAACCTTTCAGTTGAGAGGAAAGCTAGAAGAAGGGCTGCATAAGCCTCCACAATCATTTTCTCAGCTTCTTTTTCACCCTGTAACAAAGCTTCCTCATCATCCTGCACAGTGCAAGATAAATAGGAGTCAGAATATCTCGTAGAACCATATAACTGGTGCACACCTCTGTCTACTTTTTACACAAACCGGTTAAGACCCTGAAATATCTTTTATTTTTTATTTTTCGTTTTGATAAAAGTGATCCTCAAATCACCGTCCTTTTTTTTTGGGTACATAATGCAAGTGCACGTACGGTACCCCATCACCTCCGCAAAGGATTATTGCCCCATCACACCACAACACTATATGCAGGGGACCTCACCGTAGTATTGCTCTGTCAAATCACTGTCCAATGCAGCATCACAAAACATGCCCAATGGAACCAAATGAAAATGGGTCATGGCTTAAATACATGGAACCACCGTAGTCATGGAAAGAATCATACATCAAATTTGTACATTCACGTCAAATATCATATCAAATTAGCAACCATGTAAAAGTTGAAGAAAAAAATAATCGTCTTCATTCCTTCAAATTTGCGAGCTAACTACTTTTTAATGAATACAAGTTGAGCATCATATAAATTGCATAACATAACACCAGTTTAACTTACCAGGGCTAGGGCCCTTCCTTCTTCAGCTGCCTCACCAGCCCCTTGATTGGCCAAAAAGATGGAGCACAGTAATGGAATCACATTACTATGCCTCTCCTCTTCTAGCCCTTGAACACCAGGCAATGAAACAATCGCTGCTGCAAGCACAGATCTTCAAAGAACCACAAAAGAAGATTCAATGAGTGGAAAACATGGTATACACTTAACAATAAGTCTACCCGCACAAACTTTAGGAACAGATCTAATACAGCAAAGTAACGTGGCACTCCAAGTGTTAAAAAACAGGACCCACCCATTCTCTTCAAATCATGAGTCCAACTTTTTCTCTATCTCTCTATATTGTTCTCAATAAAACAAGTTCTCTCTCTCCTCCTTCAACGCCACCGTGTCCGGCAATCAAAATCAACGCCGACTGCCGCCGCCGCCACCTCTCTCTCTCTCTCTCAGCCAACCAAATCAAAGTGTAAACATGCAATAAAGTCAAACACAGGAGAAGAATGCACTTGCGCTGGTGTTTCCAACCAGATTTTCCACCAGGTTTAGGCTTTACTTGAGCTAATGCATGCCTTATTATAGATTATTGAAGAACAACTTTCTTTTTGTTTGTTTGTATTCTGAGACTTCTGAGCCTGGGTGGACCAAATCAAAGTGTACACATGCAATGAATTCAAATACAGGAGAAGAATGTACTTGCGCTGGTGTTTCCAACAAGATTTTCCACCAGATTAAGGCTTTACTTGAGCTCATGCATGCCTTATTATAGATTATTGGAGAACAACTTTCTTTATGTTTGTTTGTATTCTGAGACTTGATTCTTTCTGGGTATAGCCCACAAAGAAATAGGCATCGAATCAACATATCCGCAGACAAAACCAGAAAAAGAAAGCAATATTGACTACAACCATCAAGGAATTTCAAAGTCTAGATTTTTTACAGATTAGGACTCGATTAATTCTCAGATGGTAAAAATACTCAAAAAACATACACATCAAGGAATTTCAAAATCCCAATTTATGGAAGTCGAATAGAAGTGAGTGAAATGAAAAATCATGTTACTGTCATCGTTCAAACAATGGAATTAGAAATCAACTCAAGTTCCAGGTCAAAGTCTTTAAATACGCAAATTGCTGGACAGAAATGGTAGTAGTAGAGTGGTAATATCTGCTTCACTAAAAACTTCAATAATAGTAAAAGGCAAGAAATTTAGCAAATGGGAAGCAAATTACCTGTTCTCACCATCTTTCTCTACCAGGTTGACAAGCAATCCCAAAATAGCAACAAGAAAATCTAATTCTTGATCAGATAGATGACTCTCATTCTGATGTTCAATCTCAAGATTTGAATCAGACAAGGTATTATCGCTTATATCGCGGAAAGGTGACAGAGATGAACTGAAGGATGGAAAGTGGCCAGCAATCAATGAGGACAGAGTTTCCAGCCCTCCAAAAGCAGCAATTTGCTGACAACCCATGGGGTTGTCGTTTGTTAAGTTCATCAGGACCTATCATAGGAAGGAAATCAAAATTCAGAAAAGAGCTTCATCAATCCACTAATTTTACTAGGTGTTGAACATACTACCTAACGGAACATATACCCTCCTGTCACCCTCCATCAGAGAAAAACCAGACACCATAACAAACTACCCTTTGATGGATTGAGCTATCTCAGACTTCAATTATAAAATCTGACAAATCAATCAAGGCTATTGGTGAAACCAAAAATTATGATAGGATGGAAACATCACAAGGACTATTCCCCTACTAAATCCCTATGCCAATAGGAGGGGTGTTTTGCAATTTGAAAGGGTGTGGTTTTCATGTAATCACTAAACCATTCCAAGTAGCCAAACATTCAAACAATATAAACAAAATGCAGTTGCAACTTTTACACAAACTAAATTCTTCATCCAGTCGCTAAATGCATCAATATTTCAATGTGATAAAAATGACACCGGTGAAAAACAAAATGTAAAAGAAGAAAAATAATCAATCTATCTCACCAAAAATTGAACAAAACCTTTATAAACGATTAACAAAATTATTGTCTCAGTCGAACGGGTTTGATTTTGACCACAGCTTCATAAGCTCAAAACCGTAAACAACCCCAACTGCTCTATGTTTTCTGAAGCAAAACCAAGCTGGTCTAACCATAAAATCAAACCAAATCTTACAGGTGGGTCGAGTCTGAATGGATTCACTATCCAATCTGTTTTCATGCACAACCCTAGACCATAAGGAAGCTTGGGATCATAAAATGCAAGAAGACAAACCCTTTGGCCCTTTGACAGCTAGCATCTAAACACTAATCAAGAGTAAACAAAAAACACGAATATCCTTGACAACAGATTAGATGAACCCCACCTTCACTCCATTGCATTCAAAGTTAATGGGAAAATTGAGGTTCTGTAATAGATTGCAGTAGACAAATTCTAGATTATCTGAAGTACCTTAACAGCTGTGAGCAGGCATTCTGCTAGAAGGTTGGATTTTTCTTCAACAAGAGCAGATGAACAAGAGGCGCCTGAATAAGGGTTCTGTCCGTTACTTGACTCTTGTTGGCTCAATATTAGTTGCGATGGACACCCTATTTCCTTTTCTTTATAGGCTGCCTTTCTGTTTTGAGCTTCAGAAACTTTCCCTACGGACCCTACCCCAGATAGCAAGTCCCACTTAGAGGGTTCAAATTCATCTTCTTGAAAAGCAAAAGGATCCAGACTGTCTTCTAGAAGTTTAAAATTGGTGTCTTCAGCAACCTTGCATTTTTTTCCAAGACTAAACTTCAGTTTTGAATCATTCCCCTTAACAGGTGCACCACTGGATGAACTAGAAGTGGAAGAATCAACTCTCATCTTCAACAAGAAAGTACCAGCTTCAGATGATGTCGTAGTTTCAGAAGTCGGTTTAGAAACTTCCGAGCGGCCAGTGGACAGCCATCGACTGTTCTGAGATAGACTGAAGCTCTTCTGAGAAGAGGTCCCCTCTATGCTAGAGCACCTTAAGGAAGAACTGATGGATATAATCTCGTCACCACCCTCTGCAGATTTAGGAACAAATCAGCCAACTCAGCGTCAGAGTATTCAAAATAAGTTGACTGGTAGCTAGAATGGTGTTTGAATCAACATAAACTACTCCAAGTTATTTCAGTTCATACTATATCTTTTTTCACTCGACAAAAATCACCATAAAATCTTATTCCACTGGACAAAAAGCCTACCTTTACGGTCAGTCAATAGAAGCATTTCAGAATGATTATGAGTCCCATTTGAAATATTGCAGAAATTGTCATCATCAGAGTTACCGCAAGAATTTCTAGACAAAGAAAGACCTGGACATAAATGCCACCAGATATAATTAAGCAAAATATGAACTGATGAATGCAAAATTACAGTCAAACAGAAAAGTAACATCCACCACAAAATATACCTGAGAGAATCTTGATCACACTTATAATAAGTTTTGTGAACGATCGAGGAGAACCCTGATGGTTGAAGCTCCCTTTCATTTCAAGCAAATGACACTGCATCAAAGTAATACCGAAGTAAAACAACTGGTATTTCAAACGTCAACAACCAGTTCACGCCATCTCACAACTTAGTCTCCCTCTCTGTCTACACATGGATGAGCGTGTGTGTGTGTGTGTGTCTGTTAGTTGTGTTGTTTTCTCTCTTTTTGTTTAACCAGTTTACCTGATTGTCCTTGCTAAGGAATGTGGCATTTTCCATGATCTTCAAACATTTCAAAAGCAGCACCAGACTTTCTAAAACCGCATTTTCTTCCAGCTCCTGACTTGAGAAAGAACTTTTCTCCAAGCATCTCTGCACAATCAACGGTCACAAAATCCACACAAAAAAAAGGCTCATAAAAAGCTTACATTGGAATAAACAAAAACTTGGACGACTAGAACAAAGTATTCATTTCAATCCATTAAACACGAACAGCTAGATCATGGTAGATGGCACATGTGTGTTGCTGGATATATGCAAAATCATAGAAAACAAGAACAAGGGTTCACCAATGTGAAGAATCAAGAAACACTTCAGCAATTATATCAAGTTAACTAGTTCAACATACGGCCAGGACTGCAAGCAAATTTAATAGCCACATCAGAACCATCTTGGTGGAGTTCATCAACTTAAATATTCATAATCACTGACACAGTGAAATTTTAGCAGGTCAATCTCGTCAAAGTTGAAGTAAATTATTACTATGGATATTACATTTCGCCCCCTTAACATAAGACTTTTCCTTATCTTTGCCCCAACAAATAATTAAGTCATTCCGAAATGAGACTATTTCATTATTAATTATTCCCAATTGGCAATCACCAGCGCTAGTCCCAATTTTGAGGGACAAAGCCAAGTTGGCATCAAATCCACCACACAAACCCAACTGAACCACCTATATACAGCAACACCAGACCAAAGAGAACCAAAACACACCCGCCAACCCTCCTCCTCTTCTCCCTCTCGACACTTATGCCACTCTTCAACCAACACAACTGAATCTCTGTGAGCCCAACATCAACTACACCAGCGCAGCCCTCCCACACCAGATCCTCAAAACAACCACACTCATGCCAAACCACATCCCACCACCACCAATTCCATTCCACACTGCAGGTCCTGGTGGCAAGCCCCTACCCCAAATCACCACCACCACAAATTTCCCTACCCCCACCACCCCCCTTGCCCACCATTTCCACCTACCTGAGCCCAAATCCAGCCCTGCCTCTCTGCTTTTGGCCACTGTACCCCCAGAACTAGGAAACACCTCTTTCCTCATCCCTCCCTCCCCTTTCCTATCCCATTGCCATAAGTGTCAACAGCGCCATGCTTCTCCCTTCACCACGGATTTGAGAGAGAGAGAGAGAGAGAGAGGAGGGAAATTCAAGCTGCAACTGTTTCCTAAAACCCTAAAGTTGATCAAAGCAAGCTTGTGGTCTTTTGTTGCAAGAAAGGTTTACTGCAATAGAAGATGTTTAACTGCTGGTAAAGCTGGGGAGAGACAATTAGAGTGACACTTCATTGGAAATGAAATGTTGCATAGGGAAAATAGACGGGGGTTGGTGCACAAAGAAGATGAGAGAAAAATAAAACAAGAGCAGGGAGAGAGAGAGAGAGAGAGAGAGAGAGAGAGAGAGAGTTGTGGGTGTGGTAGAGAAAAGAAGAGAGATAGGAAGAGGAGGATATGGATCTATGTTCATAGGTTTAGATCCATGTGGTGTCATGTGTCCCACCATACGGCATTTTCCATCAAAATTTGGAAGGAGATAGGGAGTGGACTATATGGAAAAATAGTTCATTCAAGGAACAAATAGGAGAAAAAATCTTTTAACGGGCAAAGTGGAAATAAAAGGTAATACTTCTTCGCCGGAAAGTGTAACTTTTCCCCTCGTCGTGATTCTGTCTACCACTCTACGCACCTGCTAATTGGAATACTGAATCACCATTCTCAACTTATATCCTTCAATAATCACATACACGTGGGTACTCTTTATGGTGTGAAGCAAGATTCACAACACATATTATGAGAAAGAAATTGCACACCCTATGCCTGTAAATCCTCATTTACACCATCTCTCCGTTCCAGTAACTTGTTTAAGCTCTTTCAGTTTTAACATAGTACGACAGGAAATAAGATCCAAAAAACATACAAGCTACCACCTCCATAACAACATGACAACTCCGGGCCACATCAAAGACCGCGTCAAGTCCTCCAAGCTCTCGTAACTTTTCCTTGAAGTTGCCTCCAGTCTTCCTTACAGTGCCAGAGGTGTCTGCATGAATAAAAAATAATAAGATAGATCACACCAAGCGTCTGTTTATGTAGTTAGAAAAATATAATTGAAAGTGAAAATGATAAAAGTGAAGTAAAACAAAACAAAAAGAACATGCATTTTTTTGGATGAAAGTTTTGCAAGAAAATAGGAGGCAGGAACAAAATAAAAAAATTGGAAGGAATAAAGTTACCCAAAGGGTGGAGGGAAGAGCGTAAATAAGGGAGCCAGAGGGTTGTTGATTCGCACAAGCAAATAACAGGAAATTTACTTTCTACCACTTTCTAGGACATTTTTGCTAAGTGAACACCAAAAAATTACATTTTTTTCTCTTGCATTTTCTATCATTATCTAGCTACTCAAACGGACCCCAAAAGACTATTAGAAATAGAACAAGGAATGGCAACAAAGATTAACGAAGAAATAAAAGGCACTTTCGTTCAGTCAAAACAGCGAGGATTTTCCAGTTTAAAAGATGAGTAAATCTTCTTTTCTTTTCACTTTTTCGCAAGATAAGCTAAGGTTCTTCACCATCCCACCAGCTTTATTCATAACTTTCTGCTCCTTAGAAACTATAATCATCTACCAAAAATCATATCAACTCAAGAAGAACCATAAGAGAGCATCAACTTGCAAAGATGTCATTGCAATTATGACTAAATAATTCCTAGAGTAGAAATTAACTGCTGTCATTTATAGGGATTAAGGACTGTTTGAACTGCATAAAATAGAAAGTTTGGTTAGTCAAACAAGGATTAGCAAAATAAGTAAGCATTATCATATCAGATATAGTTATGCCTATTCAAAGCATTCCGAACTGCAGTGTCGAACTAACCCTGAGTTAATGACAGTTACATGTATGGAAAGGGAGACAGACAAAGGCAACCTAAAGGAAGATCGCAGAAAACAAATAATAGAACAAGGGATGAACAAAAAACAGAAAGAAAATAGAAATGCTACTCTAATACATGACATTTATGGGAATTAGGCAAGGCTTACACTTGACAGAAAAGAAAACAATAGTGAATACTGAATATTCAATAAGCTAGGTGGTCCTGCTTGTAATCGAACCTCTCTCACAATATACACTATATGCACCGGTCCAAAACTACTTATCTAACAGCAATTTGATCATTTCTTCTGACAATAACAACAAAAATAAGATAAATGACAACTAAATCATCAAGGATCCACTTGATAATAGGACGCAGAAGGACTACCTTCAAGAGAAATGGTAGATAAGCAAGCTTTCTCCATTGTTAACAAAGCTATCCACTTTGGAGTCAACTTTGGCGTCGTCATTGCGTTATCCTTTCCATCACTTGACTTCATTTCCTTGCAACTTACAAGAACTTCCTGAACTTTAAGCATAATTGCAGCAGAGGTGGAATCTGTTCCTTTACTAGTATCTTGTAAGATATCAACATTCTTACGTAACGCTATAAGCTTGGAGCTGATAGTTGATGCCTTGTCTTTACTAACACCATGTGTGAGCGGTTTCAACAACTTGATCAAAAAACGGATGCAACTTGGAGAATCCAAAAGGTGTTCATCTTGACCCTACAGAAATTTGATAACCATTCCAGGTAAAAACATACGATGCAGATCAATCAAGGCAAGCAGATGAACAGAAATACACGAAAGTACACTCAAGAGTTTTTGCTGAAGTAGAAAAGGAGATTAGCTCATGTACATATGCATTCATGCAAAAATTGTTAATGAACAGATATATTACATGCAAAAGAGTACTTAGAAACAACATGAAATGCTTCACGACAGTATCGAAGCTTGAAGAAAGACAAAATTCAATAAGAGCATCTTCTTTGGCTAAAGCTATAACCCCCACCCACACCACACCACACCACCCCACCCTGGGGCAAAAAAAACCTTTTGATATCCACTTTTCAAATCCTTGTACTACTGTTTCAATGGATAAATCAAAACGGGAAAGGGGAGAAATAACAGAACTCTAAGGGTCTGATTGGAAATTGGGGAAAGGAAGAGAGAGGAAGGGAAAATGTTTGAGAGGAAAAAGGTAGAGAAAGTTAGGAGAATTCACTATTTCTTCTCTACTTTTTCCTCTTTCTTCTCTCTTTCCACCAGCAAACAATTAAGAGAAGTGGGAAATTTTCTTTTTTCCAATTTCTTTCCACAACTTTCAAACACACCCTAAGCCTAGTTAACATGAGGTCGTACCATCATTTAAGAACAAGCCAGATGAAGTTTGCCCTAGATATGCCAAGTGTTGGAAAAGCTAAATGCAATACCTAGAGTCGAAAGTGTTTGTAACTTTGAGGATCCCTAGGCTTCTTAAAAAGGTAGGCCCTCCTGAAACAGGGAGTTTTAGAGGTAATCCAAATAATGATTTAACGATTGTACACCAATTTCCAAAAATATGAGAAGCTGGAAAGTTGGCAATGCAAGACTCTGCTAGACCTTTCCAGAGAAAAGGTTCTTATCGGACACAGTCATGAAATCTACAACAGTAGTTGGAATGAGATTCAATTGAAGTGGACTCATCCCAAGCACTGTCAATTCAAAAGCAAAACCATTAATTGCACTCCAAGGACATCACGCTTTACAAGTAGTTATGTGCAGTTTTGAACCTTTGATAGCGTCAAAACATGTCATATGCAATTTAGAACAAAGAAGCTTCTAGCCTTTGCTTATGCATAAATAGCTCTTTACTAACAGATGTCACATCTCGGTAACAAATACAAGGAGAATTACTAATATTGTTCTTCATTCTCAGAAGGTAGCAGTTCAAAAGTGGACTATCAACAACTTACATCGCTAGTCAAAATGTAAAAGAGAGCTGCAGCAGCCAAGTTGCTAGGTGAGTCATCGAAAGGGAGTCCCAAAACAGCATCAATTATTGTTCTTGCCATCCTGAAAGAATATTGAGGGAAGCTAAGGCATGCAGCAAGCAAACGAAGCAAAAATATTCTGATTTCTGACAATAGGACGTACGAAATAGGCCATTATTTTGTTCAATGTGTATAAATATGTTACCAAGGGCAACAGTCTAGTTGTATGTTAAACCATCACAATAATCCTTTGTATTAGCATCTCGTCTACTGCATCCTTCTAGAAAGCAATGATTAAATTGTCTTGACAAATCAAGAGAAAAGAGCATGGAAAATAAGATGAACAGATCAGTATGGGGGACTAGAACACATGCAAATTGAAATTTATCTGGTTTAGGTTATCTGGGAGGATATATTTTCACGTCCAAAGTGACTCAAAACAAAG
>BPLS01000494.1:205469-222320 GCA_019656275.1 Rhododendron kiyosumense | reverse complement strand
CTAAAAAAAAAAATTAGATTCATTTCTGGACAAAGAGACTCGTATGGTGAAGATTCATTTCTGGACAAAGAGACTCAGGCTCTGTTCCGCTTTCTTTCTAAAAAAAAAAATTAGATTCATTTCTGGACAAAGAGACTCGTATGGTGAAGATTCATTTCTGGACAAAGAGACTCAGGCTCTGTTCCGCTTTCTTTCTAGTTTCTAAACCTTCTTTTTTAAAAAGAAGGTAATTTCAAACTCAAATATAACGAAAGTAAAAAATAATATTTCAATTTTTTTTACACCATTTAAAAGATCTCAATGAGATCTATCAAACAAGATCCATATTGGTACGAAAATTATTTGTGTAAACATATGATTTTTGAGCTTGAAATTACCTTCCTTTTCTAAAACTTCCTATTTTAAGAAATTGAAACGGCTCCTCATATGGTGAAGCACTAGTAGGATCTTAAAAAGAATTATGCATGCCACTGTTCAATACCTTGGAACCCCTTGCCCTGATGGCATATAGAAGAAAATATCAACCTGAAATAAGAGCAATAGAACTATCCATATGATTCAATAACATTGTCATGGTTTGGTGTGCTATATACTTTCCAAAATCAACTAAAATCTGGGTTTACTCAGATCCTTTCCAAAATATACTAAATTCTTACAAAGTACCTATCCATCTAAAGTTAGCTTAACCACGTCAACAAATTTAATTTCCGCCGAAAGTAATAACTTGGAGAAACTAAAACAGTTAATCTCACAAACTGCTGAAGAAGTTCTCTCCATCTTATATTTTATACATACAGTATGTGGACATGTCGATCTTTATACATCGACACATTTTGTTACCCTTTTGTACCACCATCTACTTGGATACTCAGGGAGGTCTACTTGGATACTCAGGGACCGGCGGTTGACTCTAGTTTGGAAATATTCATCAAGGTCTTGCCACATCTACACTGTTATTAAAGCCAATACCAAATTGTTTGTGTCTAGTGAACACGATTTTGAAGCCCTAAACATACAATTCCTTCATTCTCCAAAAACTACAACTGCTGCACATAAATTGCACCTATAGTAAATGAGGTTAAACAAATAAACAGGAACTAATATCAACAACGGTCAAACCCACGTTTGAACAGTTACATTTTCGTTTCTTCAAATTCAGAAGCCTCAGTTCCATCGTATTTGCCCTTTATTCCAGTTGTACTCTTACACAACTTAATTCATTCGTCGATGATAAATCTCTCGAATTAGATGTCAAAGCTTTAATATTGGGACCAATCCGATGATGCATTTCATGAATTGTTGTTCTTCTTCAAAAAATTTCCTTTGTGGGGGTTTTCGTTAACCCACGCACCATACTAGATAAGTGTATCAAACCTCTAGTAAAACAGCTAAAAGAACAATTATATACTTCTCTCCCAGCACACCAGGCCTCCATGCACATAAGACAGAACATTGGCCAACAAACCCTAATCTAAACTATCAAACAATAGATAACAAAACAGTAGATAAGATTTTTTGACAAGGAAAAAAGCAGTAGATAGTGAAAAAAAAAAAACCAAGTGGAAAATCCAAATCCAAACACCATGCGTATGAAATAGCAGAAAAATAAGATACGGAAACTCAAGATATCAAGATCATTTAAATTGAAGCGTGGGTTAACGGTAACGGTGAATTGCAAACCAAATTCTAAAATATCAAATAGGAACGTGGGTCTTCTGTGAATTACAAATTGGACGATCCAAATAAGGGCCAACAAACCAAATTCTAAAATATCAAATAGGAACGTGGGTCTTCTGTGAATTACAAATTGGACGATCCAAATAAGGGCCAATCAAGCAATAGACAGTAAAAACCCTACAAAGAAAATCCAAAATCCAAACACTAGGAAATTGTGTCCAACTCACATTCCCACGCTTACATGAAAACTTCACAAGATTACCTTAAAGGGTTTTTTGTCAATCAAGTACTAAACTATGTATCAAACCTCTAGTAACAAAATTAAAGGAACAACCATATACATTCTCTCCCACCACAACATACCTTAGGGAAAGATAATACAGAACGCTTAGCATTTTCGAAATCCTACTCTAAACTATCAAATAACAGATAGTCAAAACCCTAGGTGGAAAACCCAAACATATTAAATCGGGACCACTCCGATGATGCATTTCATGAATTGTTGTTCATCTTCACAAGATTTCCTTGTTGGGTTTAAATCAATGCACCGTACACGATTATGTGTCAAACCTCTGGATAAAAAAAGAAAGAACAGTTAACATTTGACCAGCAAACCCTACTCTAAAATATCAAACAACAGTCAATTAAAACCCTAAGTGGAAAATCAAACCCAAACACCACGCTTACACGGAATCGTATCAAACTCACATACCCATGAGTTCTTAGCAACCGCCGCCGCGGCGCTGTGCCGCAAATCGACAACAACGACAACAAGCTCGCACGCCGGACCCGAATCTGCTGGCCCCCCTTTCTCAACCCGTCCAGCGCGAAATTCACCTCGTCCACGTGCTCCATCATCTCCCCACACTCCTGCGTCTCCATCAACGTCGCCGTCCCCGCCACCGCACCCGACTTCACGCTCTTGGGCAGCAAATCAAAACCCTTGTGGTTCCCGTTAACCCTCGCCTTCTTCGACTTCCGAAAACAACCCTCTTCCCCTTCCCCGTAACCGCCGCCGTTGCCGTGCCTCCTCGGGGGTATAATCGACAATTCGCGGGCTTCCTGGGACGAATTCGAGGCGTAGGGCTCCGAATTCAGGGACCAGTGGGACGAATCTTGAGACGAGAATGCGAAGCTGTACACGTCCTGAGGGTTTTCCTGGGACAAAATAGGCTCGTCGAAGCCGTCCGAGAAAACGTCGTCGTCGTCTCCGTCGCCGCCCTTTCCGCGATTGCGACGGCCGTAGGTTCTAACGATCATGTTGGGAATTCAAATCTCTCATGTGCAGACAAAGATTTTGATTTTTGGGGAGAGGGTATTTTCGGAATACTGGATGATGTTTTTGAAGGATTGGAGAGATCAGGTCTGGTCAGGCGTTCAAGATTTGAACGGAAATCTTGATGTGGGAGAGACCGTGAAGCTCTTGAGAGAGGAGAGAGAAAGAGAGAGGAGAGAGAGAGGATTATTGTTTTGTTTTTTTAGGTTACGTCTGATTTTGTAAACTATCTATGCGTTCGTTTTGGGGAAAAAATCTGATGTGATTCTTGTTTTGAATTGTTGGGCCAATAAGAGTTGGGTATTTGGATAGTGAGGGTAGATGGGTAATTGTGAAAGTTGTGACTACTTACGTGGCGCATAGAGTGGACAGATCGTGGCCGTTGATTTTGATCGGACGGTTGAGGTGTTAAATGATCGTAGGCTCGTAGCTCGAATTGGTTCAGGAGTACTAGGAGTATGTCACTGTATCTGCGTCGTAATTTGGGCTGAATAAGCTTTAAATAGTCTTCAAATTTTTTTAAAAAATAAAGAAATAAAATTTTCACTCCCCTTTCTTGGTTAATACACTCTACTTCTCGTCTCTTAGTGAAAAATTTACAAATAAAAATTTCTTTAAAGGACTAAAAATGAAGTGCATTTATCAAAAACAGAATATGAAAATCACTGCCAAAAAGAAAAGAGCTTCAAATAGTCTTGAATTTTTGTTTTTTTATTCCTCTCATCGCAATAATCCACGAGAAATTGGCGCAAAATCAAAAAATGAGAAAAAAATTTAATATTGACAAAACGCTTTTTTTTCACTAAACTTAAGGAGAACAAGGCTTATATAAATAGTTATCAGATAGTAGAGAAGTATTGATATAAATAATCACAAGAAAACTAACAAAGAATTAAGATTCGTTGAATTTTGAATTAGACTTAAAATTGTAATTTGCTTAAAACATAAAATTATTTCCAAATTTATTTTAGCAACTACTTAAGATAATGTAATACTCCTTCTATTCGGATTTATTAGTCTTTTTTGGAGTTCGTGTCATTTTTTAATGAATTATATCTTGTAATTTATAATATTTTATATAATTTTAAAAATATTGTCTTATAAAACTAATTGAGATTTATCAAATAAGATCCATATTAGATATAAAATTTATTATCAATTTAAATATATAACTAATTTTTTATCCAATTATACTTGAATGAAAGACTATTAAAGCCGGATGGAGGGAGTAGTAGTTAAGTACCTTTTCTAGCTTGGATCTTGAATAAATAATTTAAAAGAAAATCAAGGTTTGCCAAATTCTTAAAAGGAGAGTAGATTTATTATTTTAAAACAAAATCGGATGTATCGTATTTACACATTTTTTGCTTCGCCAATATAGAGGCCTAATTTACTGTGCATATAAACTATATGCTATTAATGATAACCGTTTGGATTTCTTGGTTGGCTTGTTTGTATTTTTTTTAGGAATATAAAACAAGAAATTCATTGATAATACATATTACAACCTACAATGTGTTATCTAATATACAACTGGTAAAAAGACCCATTCCATAATTGACAAAGCTTACGGTAGACACTGGCAGAAAGTACTGCGTACATGGAAAACACCCCATCCAACTAAATGGAGGAGAAATCAACTTCAACGCAAAAAGTGATAGAGAAAATGTAGAGAAAAAAAAGTACGCAACCGTGTTATTGAAACATATAATATAAACTACTAAAAAGCCAAAAAACCAACATCGAACCAATAGGTACCTGAACCCTAACCAAAGTTTTCCCCCGAATCATAATCGATATTTTCCCCGCGGGTACAAAAATGGTAGAGGCTAACAAATATCTATTTGGGTTCATTTCGGTTATGGTTTGTCTAGTACGGTAGTACCCGAATCAATCTCAATCCAAACCGATTCGAACCGTACGATAAATTTACAAAAATACCCCAATATATATTTTAGAATATTACACATTTTACTTAGAAATTTCAGGGTTTCTCCATTTTCAGCTCCATACTCTCAAAGAAGAGAGAACGCTACCTCCCTCTCTTTCTCTTTGGCTCCCTCTTCTATGATAACTTCACCGATCCACCTCTGCGTCATTTGACTTTGCCGAACAACAAAATAAATATCGTCGATCTCAGTTCTTCCTTTGACACATTTTAGGGTTCACCGTTTCAATTCCTTTCCCTTCTCCGATCGAGTTTGCCGTCGATCTACCTCTTTTCCAATCAAGTTCGTTGTTGGTCTCCCTCTTCCCGTAAGTCTAACTGCTTTGGTTGTTATATAGAAGGGATCTAATTCTATAATTCACTCTCCAACCGAAAACGAGAAAATATGTATAAAGAAAATAGGGAAGTTGTTTGAAACATGTTAAGATGGTCTTCTTTTTTGTTAAGATTGATTGAGGTATATGAACTTGTGCCCTAATTTAAGAAAACTGAGATTGATATTGTCATTGGTTTTTTTTCTTCTTATTTTGGGTATTGAGTTTTTGTCATTGATTTTCAATTTAACAAGTATGAACTATGTTTTTTGGTGGGTTTACTGTTTTAGCATGCTACAGTTTTTGATTGGGATCATATTGGTTTTTTCCCAACACATATTGGGGTAAATTTTTTATGGTTTTGTATCTAAATCCGGTTACCTATTCGGTTCAGAGACTATCCGAACCCCGTTCGGTTCGGTTATGAGACAATTGTCCCCTCCCGATTCGGTTATCATGGCAAACTCGGGTAGGGTAGTATTTCGGGTAATGGGTACGGATATACCCATGTCCGCTCCATTGCTCTTTTAGGTCAAAGTCATAAATCGAATAGGTAACACCTTCCCTTCCCCCCCCCCCCCCCCCCCTTTTTCTCTCCCTCCCTCTCATTGCTTTTTGCATTTTGTGGGTAATCTAGATGCTTAAACATAATCGTCATTTGGGGTCTAGTAAATAAACACTCCTTGCTCGTGTTCTAAATGACGGCCAAGTCGGCCGCCTAGGCACTTGGCTTCTCATTGCCGCCACGATTTTACTCCTTGGCGTTTGATTTGGCGTTTTAGGTGACTTGACGGTGTTTGGTGGCCATCTTAGCGGGCTTCGCGGACTTGACGGCGTTGTTGGACTTGGCGGCTTAGTGGTTATTGGCGACGGCGTTGGAGGCTTTTAGCGGATTAGAATGTATTGTACTACATATTAAACTAAAAGTACTTAATATGTAATTTTTACAAAATTATATATATACTAATTTTGTAAAACACATCAGGAAGGGCTTGATTTAAGCAGTTTTTTATTGAACCGTTCAATAAAAAACTGTTCCGATGAAGCCCTTCTAGATTATTTTTTTTTTCCGCTGATTTCTTGTGGGTTTTCTTAATATCACGTTTTAATTACATTGAGCGGCTTGAATCATTAAAATTTGATCGGAAAAAGGGGAGGTGCGGACCGGAATTAGGTCAAGAATCCCTAATCCAATCCGGACTGATATGTATATCAGTCCCGATCAAATCCACACCTCTTACGGTCTGCATCGTCCGCACCTGCCCTTTCCCGATTGAATTTCAATAATTCGAACCGGTCAATATGTTTAGAACGTGATTTTAAAGGTACTCACGAGAAATTAGCAAAAAATAAAATTAAATTAAAAAGAGCTTGATTTAAGCAGTTTTTTATCAAATCGTTCAATAAAAAACTGTCAAGATGAAGCTCTTTCCGATCATTTTTTTGTCGATTTATTGCGAGTACCCTTAAAATCACGTTCTGATCACATTGAGCGGCTCGGATCATCGAAATTCGATTAGGAAAAGGAGGTGCAGACCAGAATCGGTCAAGAATCTCTGATTTGATCCGGATTATATATATGTCGAGGCGGTTCAATGGACAACTATTTAGACTTCTAAAAACTCAAAGGGCTAGATCTGAGTAGTTTTGAAGGGTACCCGTGAGAAATCAGAAAAAAGACTGAAAAGACTTGATTTGAGCAGTTTTTAGTTTAAGTTTAATGAACGGTTCAGTTAAAAACGGCTCAAAACAAACACTTCAAAGTTTTTTTTTTTTTGCACTAATTTTACGTGGGTACCCTTATAATCATATTATGCACATATTAAATGGTTCGAATTATAAAAATTTGATCGAAAACTATGTGATTTAGATTTAGGTTGTTTTTTTAGTGTCTAAATAATTGTCCATTGCATCGCATCGTATATATCCCCATGCGTGTGTATATATATAGACAATTATACAATTACACATCACTCCAATCCTCTCCACCCAGTCGATCGAAGCCCCAACCCAGTCGATCGAAGCCCTCTCTCCTCCCATCGTCCATTTTCGTCGCCGTCGGTCAGTCGCCGGTATTTCTCTCTCTCTCTCTCTCTGTTTCTCGTCTCTCTCTCTCTCGCTTTCTCCCGTCTCTCCCTTCTCTGATTCTCTCTCTCTCTCCCGTATATCTCTCTCTCGCTTTCTTTGGACTGCTGACTGCTATTACTGTGTTTGGATTCTTCGTGACTGTCAGTGTGTTCGGGTTTCTTAAATAATTTTTCTACCAATATGAATACATAGATATCGTTGAGATCTTGTCGAGAGATCTTTTAAACGGTGAAAAAAAAATTAAAAAATTATTTTTTATTTTCATTATATTTGAGCTTTACTGTGTAACAAACCCATTGACCATTGTTTTTAACTTTTTAATGTGTAGGCCTATTGTGGATTCATGGAATGTAGTTTGATGGATTATGGTTTAAAAAAAAAAAACCCGCCGAATTACTTGGCACCGCCTAGGCGCTTGGAGGTGGGTCTCCGTTTGACTACGGCCAAGCGCCATTTAGAACACTACTCCTCACACACGTGAGGATTGAATCAATTTAATGCCAAAATTTAATGCTTTGGCAGATTCAGGGAATTTCTGAATAGACGTAGATGCTGTGGTAAAAACTAGACATGTATCTTTTAAAGAAGGATTCGTGTTGCCTACGCCAATTGACTGAGAATTAGGGTTAGGTTTTTTTTTATAACTCGGGTGTCCGAGCTAGCTTACGTGCTGCTCGACTAATCCATGGGACCAATCCCGCCGTCCACTAGTAGGGAGTCCGATTAATGCCGGGGCAAAGCTCCGTAGGGATTGACCTCATGAGAGTTGATAGAACCTGAGAAATAGAGTAATGATTGGAAATAGGGGTAATGATTGGAGAGAAAAATGAGAGTAATGATTAGAGAGAAATAGAATAATGATTAGAATCCGAAATCCAAAACCCTTGAACGAACAGGGTCGGATTCTCAGCCCTGAGACCTAAATTCCCAAGCCTTGACCACCAGGACAAGTTTAAATTAGGGTTAGTCTTTTTTGTCATCCTATGTATTCGAAATTTGCCAAGAGTCTGAGTTTTTCTTTTTATTATGATCAAGAAAATTTGATTGATTTTGATAGTCGTAGAGTTACCACACCATAATTTATGACTTTATTTTTGGGGTCATTATTTGGTTTTTTGGGGACTTTATTTGGTGCCTCTACATTTTGGCTTTCTGGATAATGTGAGATCTGTATTAGTCTGAGTGGACTTTATGGTGGGCTTTCAAAAGATTGGGAAAAAACACATGAAGATAAGGTGAAAAGGAGTTGATAAGGTCAAGTTAGGTTTTCCAAAAAATAATGGTTTATAGGCAAACTTTGTGCAATTAAATGCTAATTTTGCTTTATTTCGCTTGTAATCCCTCTTTGTTTTTAGCAGTTGCGAGACAAATAAGGTCTTGTCGGACTATAGACCAATTTCATTGATCCTGTGGTGATATCACCAGATTGTTGGTTTTAAAGTATTCCATTTAGGTTGTATTTGGATGACAGGACTTGCAGATGTGGAATGATAATCTTATTCAAGTTCTTCCCATTTCCTCATTTGGGAGCTCTAGCCTGTAAAATGTGATTCGTGTTCAGCTTCCCATGATGGAATGAGAATACCACATAATGGGAATTTGATTGCCATACTCGCCACCATAACCTCAACTTTCTGGAGGATATGAGACATTTAAGAGGGGGGGAAAAATGCTAGAGGGCCCAAAAATTGTGAAACATTATCCGTCATATTGAATTCCTAACCACTCATATTAAAATTCCACATGGAATTTCGTACACACATGAATCTTATTAGTAGCAATAAGTTTCTTCATAAGTTGATTCCTCCATTTTCTTCTCTACGATTTCTGCCATCCAATGATAGCCTTAAGTAAATAACACAAGTGAGGTAAGGTTGAGACTGGGAGAGAGTTGTGTTATGATCGTTATCACTATTTTTTTCCCAAGTGGAAAGTGCAGTTCATCAGTTCGGCAACTAGAATTGGTTGTCGCTGAAGATCGCATATCTCATTTTTCCATGTGTACAAGTAAATGAACTTGCTGGCATGCCAAGTTGGGGGCCGAATGCAAAAGATGAAACTCCTATCTTTCTCTAGATTTTGCTACATATCATTTATGCATCTTCTCTTGAATTTTGACCTTTTCTTCTGCTCCATTGCAATGTCCTCTGGAAGTAAAACCCATCATATCTTGGAAATTGGACCTTGCAGCAAGTTGGTGGATAACTTCAACTGCTGGATGTTTTTGTGACGCTGTTTCTGTTTGCAGGACTTCATTTTCGTGAACTCTGGCTCTCCTTTGTCTTTATAGGATTCGCAACCTAATAAGTAAAACTAAACTCATTTGGCCAGAAGCACTGATACTTCTAAAACCTTGTCGTACTCGTATCCGTTACATATATCCAGCACCCAACGTAGATTTGAAGCTAAGTTGGTAGGACTTATTTTTTCTATGCATGATTGAAGACAATGAAGAATAACGATTTTGGTCCATAGTCCATACGTTCTTTAGTGTAATGGCATTAGATTCCGTTTTGTATCTTAAGTTTGGCGCTAAACTGTATTCAATATTGCATTCTTAATCACCCAAATTCTTTTTGCTACTTCCTTTATTTGGAGTCTATTCATTATGTGTAACATATTACTCGAAATTATAAAAATACATTTTTCATAGTTGTACCCTAGCCGTACCCTTCATTCTTTAGGGTTTAACCATATTGACGTACTCATGTTGTACCAATATCTGTACATGTGCTTCTTAGAATATAGGGTATAACTTCTTTGTTGACGTGGCCAATGGTGCTTTGCAATTTCTGCACTAGCTTTTTGCATATAGGAAGGTTTTTAATGCTTATCAGAACTTATCAACAGTGACCAAGCAAAGCTGTAGTTTGTTTTCCAAGATCTTCCAGCTGCATGTCATCTCCATATGAAAGTTTTTGAAAATTGGTACTCCCCCATGCATATGCAGATGCACAGTCTGAAACTTTCCATTCTACTAAATTTGCTGCTCTGAATGTAACTCCATAGAGACTGGTGATTGAGACGTAATCTTGCTGGGTGTTTTTCTTTTTGGTTTCCAAAAATCTGGAAAACAAAATGCTGCTTTTATGTATTTGCCTTTTCTTTTCCAGTGGTGGTTAATTGCTAAGATAATAATTACCTTTGACTAATCCAGGAGGGTGTGATAGCTTAACCCATCAGGGCATGGCGGACTTAGAAAAGCTGCTTCTGGAGGCAGCAGGAAGAACGGGGAAGAACCGGCATTCGCCTCCGGCTAGAAGGCAACGCGATCATTCATATTCTGATGACTCAGATGATGGTCGTGCTTATGCAAGCAGGAAACACTCTGGATCTCAAGTCCCTTTGAAGAAGCGGCTAGACCCTACCGAAAGAGATGACGACGATGATGATCGGAGCAGCCAGGAAGAAGGTGGTGATGACGACGACGATGATGATGGTGTGGGTTTTGATCGTGATGGTGACAGTGGCGACGACGACTCTATCGGGAGTGATCTTTATAAGGATGAAGCCGACAGGCAAAAGCTCGCAGAGATGACGGAACTCGAAAGAGAGATCATCTTGTCAGAACGTGCAACCAAGAAAGACGACAAAGTGATGCGCGAAAAGATGAGGTCAAAACGGAACGATAAGACTCCCCAACCTAAAAGGGAGAACTTAGACAGTAGTCCGCGTCGTACATCCTCCCGCGGTTTGCGGTCCTCTGCCAGGTCAGCCGACAGAGCAGCAGCCAAGGATGACGCTTTGAATGAGTTGCGAGCGAAGCGACTGAAGCATCAGGACCCTGACGCTCAGCGGAAGCTGAGGGATACAGCTAGGGGAAAAAGGGGATCATCGCCAATCAAGCGGAAAAACTTCACTGCAGCAACAAGTATAAGCAGCTCCAGTCGTAGCGAAAGTGGGTCTGATAGTGAAGACGAGGAGTCGACTGGGGATGGGGGAATGATGGGTGACAGTGACGAAGAAAAGACCTCACGAGATTCTGACTTGCCAAAATTTGAGGATATAAAGGAGATAACTATTCGACGTTCGAAACTGGCTAAATGGTTAATGGAGCCCTTTTTCGACGAGTTGATTGTGGGCTGTTTTGTGAGGGTTGGAATTGGGAAATCTAAAACGGGGCCAATCTACAGGCTCTGTATGGTTCGCAACGTTGATGCCTCGGACCCTAACCGACAGTACAAGCTTGAGAACAAAACCACATCCAAGTATTTGAATGTTATTTGGGGTAACGAGAGTTCTGCTGCAAGGTGGCAGATGGCTATGGTTTCGGACTCCCCTCCTATCAAGGACGAGTTTGACCAGTGGGTTAGGGAGGTGGAGCGGAGTGGCGGTCGGATGCTTAGCAAACGGGAAGTGGTTGAAAAGGGGGAAGCGATACTAAAGACCAACACGTTTGTCTATTCGGCTGCCACCGTGAAGCAGATGTTGCAGGAGAAGAAATCTGCAACGCGGAGGCCGATGAACGTGGCGGCGGAGAAGGACCGCCTGAGGAGAGAGATGGAGGCGGCCAAGAGTAGGAATGACGAGGCGGAGGCTGAGAGGATCAAGGAGAGACTGGAGGAACTGGAGGCGTCACGGCAAGTTCAAGGGAAAGATGCTAAGGCTATAAGGCTGGCGGAAATGAACAAAAGGAATAGGGTTGAGAATTTCAAAAATGCGTCCGGACTGAAATCGGCGAATATGGGTTTGAAAGCGGGTGAGGCAGGGTACGACCCGTTTTCGAGGCGGTGGACTAGGTCAAGGAATTACTATGTTTCGAAGGCTAACGAAGGAGGAGCAGATGAGGCTGCAGAAGAGGTGGCAGTGGCGACAAATGACGATGATGATGCTACCACCACAACAGGTGGTGTGGCCGCCACAGCGGCTGCCTTGGAAGCAGCAGCAGATGCTGGTAAGTTGGTGGACACTCGTGCTCCGGTGGATCAAGGGACGGAGTCGAATGTGCTGCATGATTTCGACCTGCCAATCTCTTTGGCGGTGCTTCAGAAGTTCGGTGGGCCCAAAGGAGTCCAAGCGGGGTTCATGGCAAGAAAGCAGAGGATAGAAGCAACGGTTGGATGCCAAGTCCCAGTCAACGATGGAAGGAGACATGCATTGACACTTACTGTAAGCGACTACAAGAGACGCAGGGGGCTGCTTTGAACAATTTGCTCTGGTGAATGATATTTCCAGTTTGCCAAGTTCACACTAGTAATTTTTTAATTCCCTGAACCCGATGTCTATCTATACTGTCTAGATCAAGAGTAAATTGAAATGTTGTGTCCGTAATTTGAACTCAGAAATTCCTACTTACGGAGCATCACTGTTTAGAGTCGTGTGTGGAATATTTTCTGGGGTTGAATTGGGACAAAAAATGGGCACGCTGGTGATCTGTTCTTGTCTCATCATCTTGTTATTTTCCAGCATGTGGCCTTTATGTGCTTTCTCTTTCGGCTTTTCATGTTCGCCATATCCATCCCTTCGGAGAAATTTACCGATGAATTTCCTTGTATTCCAACTATCGTATGTTTCGCCAAAATCTATTAAAGCATGAAGTAAACAACTGCTTGGATTGCGTACTTGCAAGAAAATAGCTCCAGATTGTCAATTTCACCTGCATCTTTGCAATTTACTGGGTATATAATATATATCTTAACCGGATGATTATGTCATGATTTTAACATCAAAGTCTCCAAATTTGCATACATTGTTTTGATCTCACACACTTTTGTTGCAAGAGATTATTAGTCCCAAGACTTACGGCAAACTGAAATCATGATCAAAATATCTTGATTGTTCATGGTCATACGAGGTAAAATTTCTACAAACATTCTTGAAAGCACCTCATGCTTAGTCCAAATTCCAAAATTCAGGACATGTTCTAAGTATGTGTAAGGACCAAAAAAGAAAATAGGTAATGGGACAACAGAAACATAATTTGCCCCCTTGTTTTTTTGGTTTCTTTAACCCTAAAATCAATGGTATTTTTCATGGGGAAGCCTGCATCGTCGGGACAGAATCTGAACTAGGTATTGTTTGGCAGGTTGCTTAAGAACTTCGTAATTCTCACTTCAACTGTTGTGGACAAGTTTAGAATCACAAGCCATTCTAATTGAAGGCGCCAAACACAGATCTCCACTTAGTCATTGCTTCTGCACAAGGTTCTCTGCATCTCCAAGCTCCAGTTCACCTCCTCGCCACTGTCCATCACTCTGAAACATTGTTTCGATTTGCTCTAAAGACTTTCCTTTTGTTTCCGGAACACACTTGTAAACAAAAACAACAGTGAGAGATGAAATCGCTGCGAAGACAAAGAAGGTTCCTCCAACTGTAATTGCACGAGAGACAGAAAGGAAAGTCATTGCAATGAGGCCACTACTCACCCTACTCCCAACTGCCCCAAGAGCCGAGGCTTGGGCTCTGAGGCGGAGGGGGAAGATTTCCGACGTCAAAACCCAACAAATTGGGCCTAGGCCCACTGAGAAGAACGCAACATTCCCGCATACCCAAAAAATCGCTAGTTTTACGCCAACCGGACCATTCCCCATAAAGGATAGAGTAAGTCCTAGACCAAACAAACAAGTAGTCATCCCAATTGTGCTCACATAGAGCAATGGCTTTCTACCAACTCTGTCTATTAGAAAAATAGCCACCAAAATGAAAATAGTTTTCGTACATCCGACACCAATGGTTGCACCGAGAAGCTCCGAGTTACCCTTGATCCCAGCATCTCTGAAGATCGTGGGGCTGTAATAAACAGTTGCATCGATCCCCGTGATCTGTTGAAAACACTGGATTCCACATCCAGTGATAAGCATCCGTTTAACTCCAGGAGAGGGATTCAACAACTCCTGCCAAACAGCTCTTTCTTCGTACTTCTCGGCATTTGCATGACCGGCGGCTAGTTGAATTTCTGCCAGCCTCTCTTCCACTTCTCTTTCACTATCGATTGTCTTTAACAAAACAGATTTTGCTTCCACAATCCGGTTCTGCATTACCAACCACCGCGGGGATTCAGGGATGATAATCAGTGCAAAAATGATGAACACCGACGGGAGGATTCCAACACCAAGCATTACACGCCAGTTTATATGCACAGGAAGTCCTGAAAAAGCATAATTTGAGACGTAACCAAGGAGGATTCCGAGGTTTATAAAAATCTCCGGGAAGGAAGTTAGTGCTCCTCTGTCAATGGAAGGTGAGATTTCAGCTATGTATACCGGTGCAATCATGACTCCAAAACCTATACCAATGCCCGCTAGTAAACGGCCTACCATCAATATGGTGAAAGAAGGAGCAAGAGCCATTATAGCAGCACCAGTTTGGAACACAGCGGCTGCAAATCCCATAGTCCATTTTCTACCTATGACGTCGGATGTTTTACCCCCGGCTAAACTCCCCAACAATGAGATTATGCTCAGAATTCCTACAAGGACTTCTTCTTGAACCTCGGTTATGTGTAAATCCTCCTGGATAAATATGATAGCTCCACTCATAACACCAACATCTAGGGCAAAAAGAAAGAAACAGTGTTACCAAAGTGCTTGGAAGTATGTTGCACGAGTAATCTCTAATAGTGGAAAATGATCTCTTCACAGAACGAGTTGTGCAGTACGAAATAAACATAAAAACATATTCATGAAACACATTAAGTTTATACCTGTATTCTTTTTTATGACAGGAATTGGGAAGAAATAAGAGATATTTGAACCCATTAGATTCACCTAAACAAAACTTAACAGTCACATGGTGAATTTCTGAAACTCAGCTCTATTCTACAGCAAGAACATTCCCATGGAAAGCTAGAAACGAGATCTTTGATAGTTTGGGTACCACAAGGAACGCTTATTCTTATTCAGGTAATTATCTGTGTTGGCGTGTTTGCTAGCGGAAATGGGAAGATCTAAAAAGCGGGTAAAGAAAGTGGGCCCTATAAGATGAATGATTTCGTGCTTCATCCTCGAACTATCCACTTTTTTTACTTCGTCCTTGAACTATAAAAATCTCCTACTTTGTCCTCGAACTATCCAAAACCCTCCGATTTCGTCCTCCCCCTAACGCCATCCATATTTGCCATCCAAAAACACAACACATGCTGTGCACATGAGCTTTTTGAAGGGCACAATTGGTATTTCACATCTATTACTCCCAAAATTGAAGTATGCGGAAGAAACCACAGAAATATAATTAGGACGGAGATCCATCTGAATCTTAGTTTAGATTTTTTAATTTTTTTAGCCTCTATTATCTTTGGCTAATGGGGGTTAAAAATAACTGATGTATGTGTAAGACCTTCTGGCAATGGCCACAAGTAGTGTAGCAAGTGTAACAAAATGAAATCTTGAAGTCCAAAACCTAATACTCCATCTGTCCCTTATTTTTCTCCTTGAAAAGGTAAAAAATTGTTTAGGATTGCAAAACCAATACTCATAATGGACTAAAAGTGGTTTTGAAAGTGGGGATTAAGGAGCTAGGATGTGGGATTAAAAGTGGTTTGGCGCTAGAATGAAAGGGAAAAGAAGTTAAAACCCATTTTTGCCCTTCAAACTCCCACATGCACAGCACATGCTGTTTTTTGCAGTCCAGAATAGTGGATGGCGTTAGGGGGAGGACGAATTAGGAGGGTTTTGGATAGTTCGAGGACGAAGTAAAAAAATTAGTGATAGTTCGAGGGATGTTTTCATAAAAAACTCTAAACGAAATAGCAAGCCTTAGTTGCAATTTTTGGAAGTCTTCCTTTGTCTCCGGCCCAACTCCACAACACCATTTTGAAGAACCAAAACTCCATTTTAGAGAATCATGACACTCCAACCCAACTCCATTTGAGGTCTCCAAATTGGAGACTCCAACTTTCATTCACCATATATGGAAACCCTCCCACCAAATGGAGACGCATCGCCCAATTCCCCCTTTTTTCTCCAAAATTACTATTTTACCCATTTATCTTTTGCATCCAAGCTGTTGAAGGGAGTGATTCAGTTAACACTAATTTGGTTAGCAAGTCAACATCAGCATTTTTCTTTTGTAATTGTGAAATATAAGTCTACCAAGCATATCGGCTTTCGCCTACCTATAATGTAAAGGCTACAGTGCATTGACATTGAACTGAATATAAGAAAACATATGTTGAAGTTTCCCAAATTAGGGTAATCTACACTACAACAAATTGCATCATTCCAAAAACCAAATTGATGTGGGGTTAACCAGGTAATTAAGAATTCTCAAAAAAATAAAAAAAAACCCAGATAATTAAGCAGATCAGATTAAAAATAGATTAGAAGAACAAAAGGGCAGAGAGGCACAAACCATATCCAAGAAGCACAGAATTGAGAGAGGCAAACATGGCACATGCCAAAACATACTTTTTGGTGCTTTTGTTGTTGGTCTTTTCTGCTGGTTGAAGATTTTCTCCCTCCACAAAATCAGAATCCATCCTCTCATATTTGCTGTGACCATTTTTCCCATTTTCCACCAGACCCATCTCTCCCCCTTATCTATCTATATCTATATCTACACCTACCTATTTGTATAAATTCACAGATAGAATTGAACAACACCAATGTATT
>BPLS01000494.1:182216-205459 GCA_019656275.1 Rhododendron kiyosumense | reverse complement strand
ACTACATAAAAGGCATGAATATATAAGGGTCTTCTCTCTCTCTCTCTCTTCTTGGGTCACAGGGGGGAGAGGAGACAGAAAGGAGGTTTATCGGTTGTTACATATATGGGTCTTCTTCTCCCTCCTGATGGATCCCAGGAAGAAAGGAGGTTGTCCGAAGTTTAGATCTGAAACAGAGGAGGAGGAAGGAGAAAATGTTGTGTTTAGGGTCCCACCTGATTGGAACCCAATTGGGTCCGATGTTTATGTCGGAATGGTCGTCATGCTTTTTGCACGAGAAAGTAACGTACGGACACGGTTATCTGCGGCTCGACATGGTTCTCCGTCTCTCCATACCCCGCAGGGTTCCCACTCCCGAGCTGATACCGAGAATCGAAACTGTTCATCTCATAAAACTGGCAGCTAGCTACGTTCGGGAAAAAAAAGTAGATTATCGGACATTTATAAACATGTAAAAATATTACTACATTTTATTTCAGTCACTGAAAACGTTGGATGATTTAAGTTTATAGTCACATGACTTTTCATTTTGTGAGACAAAATACAATTTATTTATGCATTTATAAATGTCCAATGAATCGATTTTTTTCCCACAAATGTAGATAAATGCGGATTCAGTGAGATGAATAGTTTCGATGCTCGGCATTGACTCGAGAGTGAAAGTCACGAGAGGAGTATGGAGAGACGGAGTAGGGAGATAAATTGATGCCTTGTGTTAGTAGATTGCCACGACATCGTGGACGCGGAAAACAACTTCGGTCCTTTGGCAATCTTTTTGGAAACTTTTTACCGTGGTCCGTCTTATTGATTATTTCTCTTAATTTTTATTATTAGATTTGGGTCAATTTTTATATAAATGCATCTGTCTTGATAAGAGATATCGAAAAATTACAAAAATATAGATCGAAGGTGAAGAAAATCAAATAAAACGACAAAAGAAATCCAAAACATAATTCATTCGAGATTACGGAAAAAAAAACTTTCATTGACATTTTCATTGTTCTTTCCGACCATAACCGCCCCTGTTGGTATGCATGCACTGCCGGTTAGGGTATTCCTCATCGACAGTTTCACGTAGGTGCCGCTATCGCCGCCATTTATGGGCCTCACTATGCGTAGCAGTACTATGAATCGTTCATCGTGTAGGATCTGTAGAATTGTATACCCGCTAAAAAAAATCAGCTTTATTTGACATTGATAGGTATATAACAAATTGAAATTTGATTTATAAAATGGACAGTAGATAAGTTTAAAATTAAACTATCCATAACCATATATTTTATAAACACAAATTCAAAATTTGATGTACCTATCGATGTTAGATCAACCTAATAGTTTGCGAGAATGTACTACTTTGTAGGCCTTACAAAATAAACAGATTGAGATCATTAGAAAAAATGCACAATGAGACCCGCAATAGGTGTTGAATATCTCATAGTTTTCACAATAGGTGGAAAGAATTTAAACTAAAATAAAAAAAGGTGCTCTCACTTCTCCGCTTCTCCTCTGCCCCCGTTGGTACAGAGTCCAATGTTATACATTTATTTATATTGGTATGATATTCAAAAAGTCATTTTAATGGTAAGTATTTCAAATTAAATAGTAAGTATTTTATAAGAAGTGATAAATATTTCACATTGAGTGAAAGTTTACTGAAATACCCTTTTTACAATCAAAACATAAGGACAAATATGTGTTGCATAATTGCTAAAATACATGTTCTGCAAAATTAGTGAAAGTTCACTAATAACTGAAAGTGTCTAAAACCTGTTGGTACTCTATGAAAGTGCCTAAAATCTTAAACCCTAAGGTTCTCTATAAAGTGCTTAAACCCTAGAGTACTCTACCTTATGATACCATTGTAACGCCCCGATTTTCGGACACGTTAATTAAATCATTTTTAATTGATTTAATAATTCATAAAACTGATTTAAGAAATAAAATTTTATTAAACAGAGTTTAGTAGCAGAAATCTCAAATGTTAAATTCAGAACTACTTAATTGTCTTAAAACTCAACAAAACTAAAACAGAGTTTGACAAATGTGATAACACTTTTGGAAATTCAAATAACATTACTCCAAATTAACAGAGCTTCTAAGGGTAAGACATTCAAGACTCGACAAACTCCCCCTCCTCAGCTGGGAGATCCTCAGCCTGGTACTGATCATCTTGTAGAGGATTCTGTTCCTCGGTCTCCTGATTACCTGGCATGAAAAGCCAGCCCAACGACACTATAATGAGTTTTGAAACTCAGTAGATAAATCTTACCCATTAACCCTTACTCTACAAGCAATCACAATTATAATAAAAGGAGGTAAGAATCGAATAGCACAAAACTTATTTCATTATATAACCATCAACTTAAGTAAATTCCAAAATCTCAACTTCTATAATCATTCCAATACTGCAGTATTCACCACGTTCCAAACTGATCAGAATTTCACCGGACATACTTTACAGGTCCGACTAGGCTACCCTCAACATCCAGAGGTCCTAGTAGGTTACTCTCACTATTTTAGGTCCATCAGGCTGCCCTCAAGGTCCTGCTAGGCTACCCTCAATACCTGAGGTCCTGCCAGGCCACCCCTGAGGTCCTGCTTGGTCACCTCCACAATTCTAGGTCCATCAGGCTGCCCTCAAGGTCCTGCTAGGCTACCCTCAATACCTGAGGCCCCGCCAGGCCACCCCTGAGGTCCTGCTTGGTCACCTCCACAATTCTAGGTCCATCAGGCTACCCTCAAGGTCCTGCTAGGCTACCCTCAATACCTGAGGTCCCGCCAGGCCACCCCTGAGGTCCTGCTTGGTCATCTCCACAATTCTAGGTCCATCAGGCTGCCCTCAAGGTCCTGCTAGGCTGCCCTCAATACCTGAGGTCCTGCCAGGCCACCCCTGAGGTCCTGCTTGGCCACCCTAGCTACACCGGGTCTTTCAGGCTGCCCTCAAGGTCCTGCTAGGCTGCCCTCAATACCTGAGGTCCTGCCAGGCCACCCCTGAGGTCCTGCTTAGCCCACAATCTTTCATTTGTTTCCTTTTTCCACTAACCAGATCAACGTCTACATAAGTTCTCTAAGCTCACAAATCATCCAACGTCTCTAATGTCCTTTCCACGTTCTTAGTTCAATCGACAAATCAATCATTTCAAATGACGAGCAAACAATTCATAGTATCACCACTTACATAGGATAATTGAACCACCGCACACTCATCTCCAGTGAGCTTAAGTTCAACCTAGCCTCATAATAATCTTGATACGTTTTCATAACAGAGTAATCGCAAGTGGATAAATAATAACAGTTCATGCAGAATCAATGAAACATAACATTATCAATAATTCAAAAGACTAAAGAATTTCACATAAGGTATTCAAATTTGTCCTCGTGACTTTTGGGTTTCATTATAATTTCGCACATAGGTTCGTTATAGTAAACTATAATACTTGAGGATTGAAAAGTTATTTTGTAAGCCTTAGGAATACTTTAGTAGTTCTAGTACTTTTAGGCTTCTTGAAATAATATTACCGATGTAGTCGATTACAGTATCAATCTAAAACATAGATCTTATATTAGTTAAAGTAATATTTCTTTTACTTACAAAACTTTTTTATTCATTCAAAAATTACATTCCTAGAGGAAAAGTATTTTTTTTTTATACGTAAAAAAAAAAAATAATGCCTGCTCTAGTCATTACTAACTAACTAGTTTGCATAGTGTGATCTGAATAGATTCTTCATTTTACAAATTTTTTTCTTCTAACAGTTACTTATTCTTTTTGGCTACGTATTCATATAAAAAAATAAAAATAAGTAGCAATACCTTTACTTAAACATATACTACACTTCATAATTTAAGATGTCTTATTCTTCTCTAAGAATTCTTTTTAACTGACCACACACATTCTAATGCACATAGTATTATAAATAAGCAAACTAATCTAAAGTTAAAGATTTTCTAATAGTAGTGATATACCCTCCAACAGTCGTAATAATGGAGCAGTAACGGGTCAGAGTGATTTCGAACTAAAACCGGGGTTCGACTATGTTTTTACTAGTTTTACGTTTTCCTCCGATCGGGCTTTCTTAAAGCAACCAAATCAAGTCTAAATAATACATTATACTTAGAGTTAAGGGGTAAAGAAAAATCTACCTTGATCCTTGGAGTTCAAGCTAGGGTGAATAAAAATGGTGTTTTCGGATGTGGAGCTTGGTGGTGGCAACGGTACGTGCGGTGTTCTTTTTCTTCCTCTTTTCTTCTTTTCCAGTCACTCGTCTCTCCCTCTCGGAAGATTAGAAGAACAACAAACAAACAAAAAGAAAAAAGAAAAAAAAGATGGACACCAACCAATTTATGCTCTCTCTCTCGGCAAAATAGGAAAAAGAAAAGAAGAAGAAGATAGTGGAGGATGCTCTCTCTTCTTCCACTCTCTCTGCCGAAAAAAAAAAATAGGGAAGAGAGTAATGGGTAGTTAAAATAAAGGAGGGTGGAGTATATTGAGGAAGTGGTGGAGGAAAATAGGAGAGTTATTGTTTTTCTCTCTCCTCTCTCTCAGCCGAATAAATGGGGAATTGGGTGGGTTTAGTTTTTGTTGGATAAAGATAAGAAGACTTAGTTTAGATTTTTAATCTTTGTATCCTTATCATATCAATTCGAAATTTATCTCTTATAACCCTATTTATCTTGCAGGGGATATATATATACACACACATGTATAATAAAATTTAAAAATGTTATATACGAAATTTAAAATAACTATATTAATTAAATACCTGGTTACAATAATTAAATTGATTACTCTAATTAAATTAGTGAGTCTTAATAAAACATTATGAAATTTTAAAAAAAAATTAGGGCCAAAATTAGGGTCGTTACAACCATACCCGGTACCATAAGATAGTTTTGTCCATGAAAACATGTTTTGGCCTGATAGCTCAACAACTCAAAAAGTTGAACGACCTTTACTAAAAACTATGAGTATTTTGTTGACGTAATTTCCCCTGAATGAAAACTATCTTACCATATTTATGGCTAATTTTCCTTCAGTTTTCCATTATGATGCTGTGGAATAAACTCAAAATTACAAGCTTATTTGATTATTTTTTTTGCATTTGTTAGTTTTGTGTCAAATTTTTGTAGATTATTGATTTGTCTCGACTAGAGAAATTGAAAAGGTATAATTTTTTTTACTTTTACCCAAATATTTTGGGAAATAACCACTTTTTAGCAAAATAAAAAAAATATATAATTTTTTGATTCCTTTCGTCGAGACAAATCAATAATCCACAAAAATTTAGCACAAAACTAACAAATGCAAAAAAAAAAAAACAAATAAAGACAGAACAACTTATTTTTAAATTAGTTTAGGAGAACAAGCATGTCAAAAATCCAACCATTTGTTTTGGATTGTGGCTATAAGACGGTACACATATCTAGGTGTTCCATACTGTTCTAACTACTTGGAGTATCAGCCTCTACTAGTTGGCATCGGGCTTGTATCGAAATCTTGGCCGGTATTAAAAAATTACATATGTTTTTTTCTTTTGCTTACAAAATATTTGAATTTTAAGATAATTTAACAAAAATTAGGATTATAATATGTTAATCATCTTAATTTTTATGAGGACTAATGTTAAGGTATAATGTTAAGGTATATTAGAGTGTTAGAATTTATTTACTTCTCTACTAAAGTTTTTGTTTTTATTACTATTTTTAAAGTACTACTCCCGACTTGATTTATTCCACTGTGGATGCTCTTATAATTTACAGGTATCAATCCGACCCGACTTGATTTAAGAATGTACACCAAGGAGTAGGTATTTTAGCTACCCAAAAAATAGGGCATAATTCTATTTTACCTAGGCAACTTTTGTGTCAGATGTACACCAACCTTCTCCATTTTACCTATGGCTTATTAAAATATGTATTCTTTCATTTTGCGTCCATCTCTCTAAAATGGTAATCAAGATAATTATTTGAATGAATGCTTTTCTTGACAAATTCTACAATATCTGTGGTTTAGATCAAAGAGATATTGGGCACATAATTCTCTAACATTTCTTCAAAAGTCATTCAGAATTTAAGATCTTGTATTCTGAATGAAAAATATTACGATTGGATCAAAAGTCATTTGGTTAACTTCACTTGCAATCTAATTTTTTGGGAATAAGACAATTAGTAGTAATAAGCAACTTTAACATATGCAATCATGCTTTTAGTGCAAATCAAGAGATAATCCAAATACGAGTACTGCCATATGTTGTCTTTAACTTGAACTCTTGTATTTGTTATTACTTTTTCCAATAAATACAATGACATCATCCTATATATGAATTAGTATCTTAACACCAGTGTTCAAGTCAGGGATTCTGGATTTTGTTACGGTTCGTACCTCATTGTTTTCGATCAAATTTTGATGATTCGAACCGTTCAATATGTTTAAAACATGTTTTTAAAGGTACTGCGAGAAATCGGCAAAAAATATGACTGAGAAGGGCTTGATCTGAGCAGTTTTTCATAAAATGCATTTTTATGTGTTTTTTTTTTGAAAAACTGTTCAAATCAATCCTTTCCTGGTCATTTGTTTTGCCAATTTCTCGCGCATATGTGTAAAAACATGTTTTATTGAATGGTTCAAATCATTGAAATTTGATCGGAAAAAGTGTGAACGGTAAGAAAAATTTAGGATCCCTGACTTGAACAATATTAAGTATCTCAATGTTGGTGTTAGGGGAGCTGAACCTATGACTTTAAATGAACTTGGAACAAGCACTCATCCGCTCAGGCTAGCTTGCAAGTAGGGTTGAAGTTGGGATTTATCGACAAACGGGTCAAGTACTTAATCATGGGATAATTAAAAGAAGTTATTATTATTATTATTATTTTTTTTTTATTAGCAAAAAAGACATTTATAATTAATGAACGGATCAAATCATTTGTGTGAAATTCAAGAGTGAGCCTCGTGCACTCATGGTGCTTTTTGAATTAGGTCCCGTTCTGGAACGCGTTTTAAGTCCTTATTTTTTAAGAAGGCAATTTCAAGCTCAAAAATAATGGGCTTAATGAAATTTAAAAATATGCGATATGGATCTTGTTTGAAAGATCTCGAGGAGATCTTTTATGCAGTGCAAAAAAATAAAAAATTTATTTTTCATTTATATTAATTTTGAGTTTAAAAATGTGAAATAAATATTTATTTTTTAAGAAGGTGTTCTGGAACGGGCTCGAAGTATTGTTTTGGATATAGAACCAAAAGCAAACGAAGAGAGAGAGAGAGAGGAGACACCTGGCCCAGAAATAATAAACTAATGAATACCTTTTGAACAGTTCGTAGCCAAATTTATCGATGCTCGGTGGTTGGAGCTATTCTAAAAAGCAAAGAGGTTATTGTTTCGGATAGGTAAAGTAGCTCCAAATCCATCAATGGCGAGATTGGTGCTGATGCGTTCAAAAAAACCCCGAGCCTGACCCGTGCTCTTCTGCTCTCTCTCTCTCTCTCTCTCTCTCTCTCTATATATATATATATATATATCTTCCTGTCATTCCAATCTATCACAACTGCCGACTCTTCTCTTCGCCGAAAATCGCTCGAAGCAGATACCAAACCCTCGTTCGAATTTGAAGAAGCAATCAATTCATCCCACGAATAACAAGAACCAGAATATGACAGTGGAAGTTGCGAACGGTCTCGTAGAGGCTGCGCCTTTCCCTAAAGGCGGCGATTCAATCCCTACCGCCGCGAAGAAGTCGCGCGAGAGCGAGCGGCGGAGGCGGCGGCGGAAGCAGAAGAAGATCAACAAAGCATCGTCTCGGCAGCCTACCAAGGAAGCGGAGGCCGACGGAGACGATGATAGCGACACCACCGCCGGTGAAGACAATGGCAAGGAGAACGTCGATCCTCAGAAGGTATACTATTATGAAAGGGTCTTGCTAGTTATTTTTTTTGATCTTCGCTAATCTAGGTGGTTGATAATATGTATACGGGTCTAGCTAACGTCGGCTTAATAGGCGTAGCCGTGTAGGATAATATGCACATAATGCAGAACAAGTTCGGATTTGAATACATACCTCACGGATATTAGTACAGTTTCGCAGATATCAATGCACTTTTTTCGAATTTCAATGCACTTTTTACATATTACCCTCTGCCCTTGGGGTTGAGTTAGCATTCAAATTTCAATGCACGTTTCATGATATTGTGAATATCAAAAGAACAAATCGAAAGAGGAGCAAACATATTTGGAGGAAAGAGGGTTTGTCTGTAAACCCTTGAACGATCTCTACAAAACTATACAAAGTGTTTCTCCTGAATTGTATACAAGCAAAGAATAAAAGGACTAAGCTACCCTTACAAGAAAAGGAAAATTACAAGGCAATAGAAAAAGCTAATAGACAAATTGTTTTCTCTCAGATATCAATATGCTTTCAGGGCCATTCATTTTCTTGGATATCGATACCTCTTTTACACATTATTTAGGGCATTACACGTTATTATGAATTGTTCATTTGTTCGCAATATCCTAGTATGAATTTGTTAAGCCATTTCATGATTTGGTGTGGTAGGATCCGGAAATCAACATTCCTTACCAAATGAAGCTGAACTTATAGCTGTTTTTTTGTCCCTCGATAAGTTTCTATTTATCACTCCTCAATTCCTCGTGCTCCATACATTCTGTTGCTAATCATCTGCTCTTCTTTTCAAGGATTGCTTTTGTAATTTTGTGCACTTTTTTAATCCCTAAAGAAGTCGAAAAGTGAGGCCTATTGGGTGCCTTTTGGGAACTACACAAGTAGAGTACTAGAGTTGCAAACTACGAGGGGTTTGGCTGAGTGACATGATACAATAAACAAAGGGCTTGGCCCCAAGAGTTCGCAAGGTCGAATCTCAAGAAGGCCAAACGTTTCAAACCAAGTTTTCCCGGTCGTTAACTTCAAGGCCCCAGGATTAGTTGAGGTATGCACAAGTTGGCTAAGACACTTGCTTAGCAAATAGACAACAAGTACTAGAGTTGAAAAATGTTGTTTAAGTGTTACCAGAGATTGCTAATTTGCTTTTAGGAAACACAAGTTGGAGAGACACATATTACACTTTTGTTCCAAAATGACCAAAACTACTGTATTAGTTTCAGGATCACATAATTTTTTCTTCCATGTGCACTTCAACGGTTTCAGGAAAAAAAAAGATATAGAATAGGGAACCCAAATCTGGGTATGGAGTTGTGGCTGGACGAGATCTTAAAAATGGTCAATGCTGCTAAGTGTTTTACGTGATTAGTTTGAAAGAGAAGTATATTTTATGATCGGCTACAAGTTGTTTATGCAAAATTACTTTGGAAGTACCTTCAAAATGAAATTACTTTGGAAGTACCTTCAAAATGTAATGGTGTTCTATACCCTGTAATACCGAATTTTAGAGCATGTGGAATAATGCGTGATTGCTTTGCATAGGTAGTACAGAGTTTTATATGTTGTGTTTGTAGATTTTATCTTTATATTACTTCCTCTTAGTTTGATGATCAAAAGTAATTTGTTGATGAGGAAATTTGAGCCGGTGACTGTCATGTGTTTTTTCCCAGTCTGCGAAGTTATGATAACCCAAATTCTCAAAAAGAAAGTACCCTGTTATTTCTCCGGAGAAGCAGATTGATAGTTATTGGGGTGTTAGGATGATAGAGTTAGAGAGAGACAGTGTATGCATGATTCATGAATTATCAATGGACTTATTGAATAAATTGACTGTGTTGGTTAATGGAGTTGGTAGGCATATGGTTGGATTTTGGTTCTACATGTCAGCATGAAATGGTTATGGGTTAGCAATTGGGTTTTTGTGGGTGTGCTCCTAGAATTGCTATTTATATATGTGGGTCCTATTAGGTTCATATCAAGGGAAGTAAGATGGAGCTTTGGTTTATATTCATATAGAGAGTGAAAGCCAGAACACTTCCGCCACAAAGGGTTCCGTGGCCGTTTCACAATTGGGTTCTGTTTTAATTAAATCTGACCAGCGTACAACTTTGGGAGGTTGATCATTGAGGTGCAATCTACATATTCAGCTGTCATGAATTGGCTGCGCTGCATTATGTTTTTATTTCTTTGAAAGTGTTGAGGAAAATGTGGAGGTCTTTTCATATTTATTGTCTTTTTCTACAGGTTTTTGTAGTAACCGTGCTGTACAATACATTCTTTTTTGTGGGTACATGAGTAATGTGGCTACAAATTTGTGTAAATTCAGTTGCTTCCGTCTATAAACTTTGTCAGATCTGATTTTGCCTCAGCTAGTGGGGATTTAAGGAAGGGGAGTGCCAAGTTCTTGTAGGATGAATACTGCTTCTATATCTGAGTCATAAGTCACTGATCTTGTCTTGTGTTTTTCTTTTTTTTGGATATTATAGGCCATGGAGCAAGTTGAAATTGAGTATGTACCAGAAAAGGCTGAATTATATGGAAATTTTGATGAGGAGTTCAGAAAGGTCTTTGAGAAATTCAGTTTTAAGGAAACTGCAGGGCCCGAGGTGAAAGGAATTTTCCTCAAAACACTGAACATATTTCCTTAGATATCTACTTTTCCATGTAAACTTTACTGATTGCTCTCTTCATCATTCAGGAGAATGATAAAAAGGACGTGGATGCCAATGCTGCCTTAAAGAAGAAGGATGACTCAGATTCTGAAGAGGAAGAACAGGATAATAATCAACAAAAAGAGAAAGGCATCTCGAATAAAAAGAAAAAGGTGAGGTTTTGTTATCAGAATCAAGTTTACTAGTCTTGCTGTAATTATGATGTCTACCTCGTGAATTATGACTGAAGTAATTGTACATGGTCTTTCAGCTTAATCGTCGGATGAAAATTGCTGAACTGAAGCAGAAATCTACAAGGCCTGATGTAGTTGAGGTAAGGATGGTTGATGAGATTCAATTCTTCAGTCATGTCTTGGTAACGACAGTTCCTTTTTTGTTGCTTGATTGCGTTTTTATTCTCTAGTCCTGTGGCATTCTAACTCGAGGTCTTATTTAATGGTGACACTTTTTGTTGCCACGAAACTATTCCAGCTTTTTGAAAATCTTTCCCATTTCCTTTTGTTGTTAAGTTCACAGAGTAAAAGTGCCCAAATATACCTGCGGAGTTCATTGTTTAACGTTGTGAGGAGAAAAGTACCCATGAGGCCATGGATGTGTTCCGTGACAATGCTTGTTGAAATCAAATGGTTAGAATTGATGTTTGCCATTTGTTTCACAGCTGGGTTCACAAGGTTTTTACTATCAGTTCTCTTAGGATTTAGGCATTTAGCAATATCCGATCTTTACTCTAAGATCCTGCTGCTATGCTATTCACTTTTTGTACACTCGATGGTAGGAATGATAAAAATTTGTACTTTGGGCTTTTGTCTAACGCACACAAAACCTTATGGATCGTCGGTATCAATTTCTCGTTGTTGCAGTTGTTATAGCAGCTGTTCTTATTTTTCGTGAATTAAATTTCCAGGTATGGGATGCAACTGCAGCTGACCCTAAATTATTGGTGTATCTAAAATCATATCGAAATACAGTTCCAGTGCCAAGACATTGGTGTCAGAAAAGGAAATTTTTGCAGGTTAGTCATTTCAGCTTAATTGTAAACATCGAGTTAGCAGGGTACTGATTGCTGGGCATACTAAATGAGAGAATTAGGGGAGAGGGTGGTGGAAGATTACACCGATAAGATTTCTCTTATATGTACATATGTGATTCTTGCAGGGGAGCGGCTGTGACAATGATGGAGCCTGGAAATGTATGTGTTTGGCAAAGGGGACCTTTGGATGGTTTCTCCTTTAAAGTTTTTATTTTTGTGAGACATGTATATGACATGTTATTTGAAAAACAAACGGAAAGAAATGTCTTAGTATGAAATACTGTTGTGGAATGTTAGATACTTGTGGTGGTTCACTGGCAGGATGCTAACTAACATGCTTTAACATGGATATCGGTAATCTTTCATTGGCAGGATGCTAATTAACATGCTGTAAAAGTATGTATTTGTTTGCCCTGTGCATAATAATAAGCTGAAATATAATCTGTCCGTCAGATATTTAGACTGTTTTCACTTGGGAGTTACAGAAAATGTAGCTGAACTGGTTGGTTGTCTTATGACCATGTCGGATCAAGATTGGTTGCATATCTTTACAAGACTTGTACCTCATTGTGTTTTGATTACGTTGCAGGGAAAGCGTGGTATTGAGAAACAGCCTTTTCAACTTCCTGATTTCATTGCTGCTACAGGGATTGAGAAAATCCGACAGGTAGGTTCATTCATGCGACTGATTTGCAGTGATGATAGTATAAGCTCCTGTTGTGGACATGCTCTCGTTGGTTGCCACATCTCTTTCAATATCTAAATATTTCTTTAGCTGTTATGCTCTTTAAGATGGTCACGTCGTCTGCATATGGTATGAATTCTTATGCTACTCCAGGCTTATTATTCTTTTGTTTGTAGTAAAAAGTATTTTCATTTTTGTGTAGAACTCTTCCATCATTATCAAATGGTTGGCTGATATTTTTTGAAATGACTGGACGCAACCAAGAAATAACCTCTCCCGTGCAAAACTATCGAATATCACCTTTAAGATCAAACAACTCCATATTTGTAGAGTTTGCGAAGCTTCTTGTGAATCTATGTCACTACTCTTCTCCGCGTTGTTTACCAAAATAGTGATAGCATTATTGCCTATTCTAGCAAAACCGCTCTTTAGAGCCTAACCATACATTGTTATGTGTTCTCAAAATACCTATATCTATGGCAATGGGGGCATGATTTGGTACTGCAGCCAAATTAAAAACATTCAGTTTCTTTTGTTTCTTGCTCAAGAAGTGAATGCTCCGCAATGGGATGATGCAAATGTTACTGTTAGATTGAGCGAGTGCCTACCTACCTACATTAGGTGGTTCCCACAATGGATGGGATGGACAAATGAAGTTTCAATTTCATTCTTTTTCCCTCCTTCATTTTAGCCCTCTGCTTCTAGCTGTTTGGATAGACCACACCTCGAAAAGGAAGTCCGCTATTCTTTTAAATATCATGGAAGTAATCTCGAGAATGGACATCCTTTGTCATCTGTCTTATTTGGGATTTGGCTAGCTGCTTGTTGGAATCACAAATGGCTTTCCGAGTTGTCTGTTTGGTTTTAGTTCTTCCGTTCACATCTCTGTGCACACAGCCATGACTGTCGGGTAGAAGTAGAAAGTGGGAGTACATGATCAGTCTATGCTATTGTCAGTTGCTCAACTTGCATATTTGTCTTCCTCCTGTAATCAGTCATAGAAATTGTTCAGCTCTTGTTACTATTCCCACTTCCGTTTCTGTAGTTGGGCTTCTGCTTTTTAGGCAACATCAGGAAATTGAATTATATTATCTTCTATTATTTGTTATCGCTGCCATTTGTAACTGCTTTATTGCTGACTAATTATTTGATATACTCTTGCAGGCTTACATTGAGAAAGAGGACAGTAAGAAGCTTAAACAGAAGCAACGCGAGAGGATGCAGCCAAGGATGGGGAAAATGGATATTGATTATCAGGTTTATTTAACGCCTCAATTTATAGTCTTTCTACGTATGGTGTATTTTTGTTATGGTTAGGTTTAGTGCAGTCTGATAAAGTTTTTTAACTTTTAAGCACTTGCAGTCTATAGGTTTGGGTATAATTTCATCTTTATTTTTCTAGCTTATGGCACTGTCATGACATGCCTGTGGTTTAGTGCAGTCCGGTAAAGTTCTTAAACTTTTTAAGCACTTGCAGTCTATAGGTTTGGGTATAATTTCTTCTTTATTTTTCTAGCTTATGGCACTGTCATGACATGCCTGTGCATAACATTTGTGGTACAACCGTACAGGTTCTCCATGACGCTTTTTTCAAATATCAAACTAAGCCAAAACTGACAGCCCATGGAGATCTATATCATGAAGGGAAAGAGTTTGAGGTATGATTGCTGTATGAATATTCATTGAATTCATAGAAGAAAAATAGTAAATATGGTCTCATCTTGTATGCTAATCAAATGACATGGTTTTATTCTTCTTCCCTATTACGTAATCTGCTATTCAAACAACATGATTTGCTAATGTTTGATTGTTAGGTTGTTTCCCTGCAGCGAGGAAAAAATAATCATATATTTGTAGCCACCTTCTCTTTCTTTTCACCTTTTTCGTTTAGAGCAAGATCTTGAGATGAAATAGATTTTTTTTTGCGTTTTTATTACATGACTTAAGCATGAACGTAGGCACTAGGCATCGAGACGGATGTGACAGCATAAACCTATATAAGTCAAATTCATTAAGTTCCTTATCTAAGCTTACGGAAGTAAATAGACAGAAGGATTGATTTGTTTGTTATTTTCTCACTGTAACCTATCTTTCCTCGAGAATATCAGAGATATCTGTCACTTTTGACATTGGGATTTATCTGATGATCAAAGCAAATGGTAGTACTACTTGTAAGGAATCCAGGGTGGTGTTAATAACGCAGCCTTCGTGCATGGCATGTGCATATGACTATTAGCACCTTCAAAAGGTCTAGTAAATTCTAATTGCTATTTGGTAGAAATCTACCACTCCGTAGGTTGTTAATACCATTCCGTACCGGCCGGTACATTCCATTTCAGAGATTCCGGTATGGTGGAGGTCTGATTTCGTTCTGTTCAACTTTCTGGCAAGTTCCGGCCTTACCAGACTTTTCCAGTGAGTTTTGTCAGTGCTGGACGGTTCCGGCAAGTACTGGTAAAAGGTACCGGACACCAGAAAAGCAGAAAATTTGAAGGAATGCAAGAAAACCATAGAGAAGGAGAATATCATAGCCCAAAGTGACTTTCCTGGGTGTTTTGGCATATTCCTGTAGTGTCTGTAAATCCTCTTCAAAGAGAAAAATGTCGAAATCACTCTTGGAACTTGATCTTCTATGGAGTCCAGTTCTTCTTGAAGTTCTCTAGTGTTGGTCTGTGCCTTCCCATGAAGCACCGACACCTCTAAAGGTCGACGTATCGCAGTGTTAGACACGGAGACACGCTAATTTAAATTTTGGAGGGGGACATGGCTGGGGACACAACCGGCGACATGGCGGGGACACCGATGGGGACACGGCAGGGGTCAAAGTGTAATTTTTTTTAAAAATTTGGGGGTCAAACTATAATTTTAAAAAAAAATTTGGGGGCCAAATTGTAATTTTTTTTTTAAATTTTCAGGGTAATTTTTCAATAGGGTTGTTTGAACTTATAGATGTCTTGTTTTGCTTAAAATTTTTCAGGGCGGCTTTGTTTGGTTTACATTTTTGAAAGTTATCTTTGAGAGTTGGAGTGGTAATGAGTGGAGAGAGATAGAGAGAAAGATTTATTAGAAACTGTGCCGAGAGTTAAAAGTAACTCTCAGAATGTTGAACCAAACGGTTGGAACTATGGATTTTTCGTTTTGTCCACATTTTTCCGTTTAAACTTGAAAATAAATAAATAAATAAATATACGTGGCGTGTCCCTGCCGTGTCCCCATTTTTTGAGAATTTTCGCGTCCCTATGTTCGTATCTGTCTCCGTGTCGGTGTTCGTGCACTGCTTTCTTTTCTCTTCCACGTCTCTTCAACTAGTGAGTGAAGACGCTAATGATTTTCCTTTCTAAGGCTTTAAGATGACAGCAATGATTTTTTTTTTTTTGGAATTGGAGCCCAAGGCTGGGTTGGTGGGAGGGGGAATAGCGAGAGTTACAGTGCATCTTATTATCAGCTTTCCAGAGATTAAACTTCTCCACAACAGATACACCACATGTTGACATAGTTTTATATATTTAGCCAAGTACTTATATTTTTACTGACATTACATTAAAAAAATAGAGTGGATTATAAAATATAGTTTAATATGTAAGTATTTAAATTATCTTAAAGATTTTGACATATTTTGTAATGAGCGACGTTCCATACCAATAACAAAAATGTTGCCATATCTGGTATGGACTATATGGTATTCCGAACTTTGACAAGTCCCTTGCTTTCCACAGCTCAAAATTTCATTTTTTGGATTGGCAAAATATAATTTTCTTAAGCATTGAGCAATAGTACAACAATTAAAGGGAACAAAGGGAAGAAGGCATCACAGCGAAGGCTCAGAAGAAGGCTCAAACTTGTGGGGGTGTGAGGAATTCAGTCTGGTATTAACAACATAGCCTTTGTGCATGACATGCGCATACGACTATTTAACACCTAAAATGGTCTAGTAAAGGCTAGTGGCTATTCACTAGAAATCTTCCGGTTCTCTATTTCTCAAACCATGGTTTTATGTGGAAAGTTGGTCCAAGACACTCAATCTTTTGAGTTTGGTGTGGTGCTTAATTGCGTTAACATAGCCTTTGTGCACCACATGGGCATACGACGATTTAACACCTAAAAAAGGTCTAGTAAATGCTGGTGGCTAGTCACTAGAAATCTTCAGGTTCTCTATTTTCCGAACCATATTTTTATGTGGAACGTTGGTCCAAGACGCTCAATCTTGTGAGTTTGGTGTGGTGCTTAACTGCACTTGACGTAGTTACTTTATTAGGATCACTTGAATATTTAACTATTTTTTGGGGTTTCTTTGGCTTTTGGGTGGCTAATGTGGAGTGCTAGGTGGAACAGATGTCAATGTTTTCTTACAAGGGTTTGGAAGTACCCGCAAATGGACTTTCTGGCCAGACCTTTCTCATCAGCTCTGGATTTGCGTAATGTCCTATCAGAGATGGAGGAACAAACCACTAGGGCCACATTTCGGAACATTTCGGAACTTGAAAGCAGATTATAGGATTTAAACCGTCATTTCTTGCATCAAATTTAAGATATAGTTTCTTACAAGCAGCCAAAATGGTACTACCGGAGTTCAATGGTTTAACCAAATTACATCTTGTTACATGTCATACAGGTAAAGCTAAGGGAGATGAAGCCTGGGATGCTATCACAGGAACTAAAAGAAGCTCTTGGTATGCCAGAAGGAGCTCCTCCCCCATGGCTTATCAATATCCAGGTCAGTAGTTCTAATATAATTAATTGAGTTTTTTTTTTTTTTAAACTTTTGCATCTCAATTTTGTTAAATGTGTGAAACATAATGAATTTTACTGGTCTCCATTTTTTGGACTTGTTTGTATTTGTAATGCCAGAGATATGGTCCACCTCCATCTTATCCACACTTGAAAATTCCTGGGCTGAATGCTCCAATTCCTCCTGGAGCTAGTTTTGGTTATCACCCTGGAGGCTGGGGCAAACCTCCTGTTGATGAAGTAAGTTCTACTGTTTAGTTTACTTTGTAATATGTTTATATTCTCAATTGTTTATTTATCTTGAAATTGCATTCTCAATTGCTTTATGTATGTTTATCTTATATTCTTCTGAAATAGTATGGTCGCCCGCTGTACGGAGATGTATTTGGGATTCAGCAGCAAGAACAGCCCAACTATGAGGTACCAAGTGAATATTTCTGCCTTTTGTGCTGGGTTCAGTTTTCTACCGTCATTTGCGCTTGTGGCGCTTGGTAGTAGTAGTAAATCAATCTCACCTGGAAACCAAAGATGCAGTTCAAATAGTAAATTGCATTTCCTATTTTTGAACTGCCATCTTTATGCTGTCCAGTGAGATCTGTTTGCATTAAGGGAATTTGAATTTTTTTTCTTGTAAAAAAATGGGAGATGTATTTGGTTTTCTATGCTGCCTGCTTTAATCGTAGTGTTGAGTTTGTTTCATGCAAAGATGAAATTTAATGAGTAAAGTTTTCGCTATATTGTGTTTAAATGTGGTCCATCATCAATGGCGTAGGAGGAAATTGGGCCTAGTGGGGGGAGTTTAAAATTAAAAAATAGAGATCTATTTACTTTGAACTTATCTTGATCTGTATCCATGATAGATCAACCGTATTCCGCCCGATACCATAATTGTTTTGGTTGGTCCATTTTTAGGTTGAATTCTCTTATGCTCTTATGAAGTTATTTTTCTGACCATAGTGATCATCTCATTATAGAGCAAATTAGAATTCTACTTATAAACGTTGTGTTTACATATTTTAAGCTTGTAGATTGTCATAATTTGACCTCAAATGCATATCCCTTTTAAATATTTTCTGTCTTTTCAGCTGCTTTCTCGAAAGAAGCCACTCGTGTAACGTCTTAACTCAAAAAAGCCGCGAAGTTAATAATACAAAAAGACTTAGTTAGGTTATGTTTTATTTTTTTCAGAAACCATAAACAGCAGGCTCAAAAATTGTCAATTCAGCATAGGATTTAAAACACACCAAAATAACTCTCTCGAAACCTTTTTGCACCTTATCAAAGCAAAGCAGGATTATGATAGAAAGATAGAGTGAATGGCTAAGATTGGGTTCTCATAGATTCGGAGCTGCAGTAAAATGGAGTTTTAGAAAGTTTCAGTGGGGTCTCAAGGGGCTCTGCCACTGTTCATCATCTCATTCTGTATCTGGTTAATCAATTCAGGAAGAACCAGTTGATAAGACCAAGCATTGGGGTGATTTAGAGGAAGAGGAAGAGGAGGAGGAAGAGGAGGAAGAAGAACAGATTGAGGATGAGGAATTGGAGGATGGGATTCAATCTGTTGACAGTCTTTCAAGGTACTTGTAAATTGTTTATCCGTAATGTTATACTACTTCGTATGAGGCTAGTATGCCGCTTTTATTTTTGTTACGAAAAGAAATTGATGTGGTGTAGTAATTATTCTGGCAGCTCTCTAATGTTCTGCTGGTGTGGGCTGTGTGGCTGAGTGATACAGAGTCAGCTGAGCATTTTGTTTGGATTGTGTGTTTATTGAGGGGTTCTGGGGTTATATAGAAGATAATGCAGTCAACAAACTAAGTTATCTTTTTTTTGTCCCTGTGATTTTGCATTTTCCTTCTTAAGTCCCTTTACAATACAGTCATCCAAACGCAGCCTAGATGCGTTGTGGAATGTGTTGGGCATTTGGTTAAGGATTTGAAAGTTCATATGCAGTACATGCCAACCCCTCCAAATGAGAAGAAACCAAAGAAAAACAATGCTTCTTTATTGTTTCCCCTCCCCCCCTTTGCTTTTGTTGGGAGAGGGCTAGGGGGTAAATATGTTTGTGGCATGCCATGCCCCTTTAGCGTAGGGATTGAGGGAAAAAACAAGTAAATTTACTCCTTTTATTTTGCCATTGTTCCCTTTACAAAAAGTGTTGTCTTCATTTACAAGTGTATATTGGTGGACAGTGGAACTATATGTTGCCCCTTTCTTTTCTTTTCACTGACCCATATAACAGGAGGGACAAGAACTTTGTTTTCTAGAACATACATCTCCTGCTAGATTATTTTTGTTTGAATTTGTTTCTTCATCATACCCGATGAAGCATTTGTTAATTGGATTAAATCTTCTATCTGTTTGTAAATTCCCCAAGAAAGTAGGTTATTGTACGACGGAGAAACTGTTATATCGATTAACGAGCTGATTTCCATTTTGTTGTTCAGCACTCCTACTGGTGTTGAGACTCCAGATGTTATTGACCTTCGCAAGCAGCAGAGGAAGGAGCCTGAGAAGCCTCTTTACCAAGTTAGTACACCATACATGAGCGGCCCTTTTCTATTTAAGTCTTGCAATATTGTTCCAGATGCTTATTGGTTTTTTTTCCTTTTCGTAAAGGTACTTGAGGAAAAGGAAGAAAGGATTGGTCAAGGAACCTTACTTGGAACATCTCATACGTATGCAGTCTTCTTTTCTTAGCAAATTTGGGTTGCATATGTTTTCATATTTTTTGCGTTTATAAACTTTCTTCTTCTAGAGTGTAGAAAGTATCTGACACTTTCCTGCTAACAGTTATGTCATTGGCACTGGCACTCAAGACAAGACAGCGGCCAAAAGGGTAAGAAATTTTATGATATTTCCTTGCTCTTTTCGGGTTCAACTTTCAGTGCAAAACCAATACTTGCCCCCACCCGAGCACTACTACTCAATTCTATATCAGATAGGCTGCGTTTGTGTTTCTTTTGGGCTCCAGTTTCTCCATTTTCCAAAGTGACCCTATTGATTTTGATCTTCAGGGATTAGGTGGTGGGTGAGTTTTAGCTAGGTTTCATTTTTTGTGGTTTCTTCTTTCTTTTGTTTTTCATTTTGCTTGGTGGACATCTTGCCCCCACCCCCCCCGTTTTTGTACCTTTGCTTATTTTATTAACAACACATATATCCCTCTTGCCGATCAAAAAAATGCAAGCAGCAGTGAACCCAAGCAACACTTAAGCTCCCCCTTTCTGAGTTTTTTTCTTCTTTTCTATGGGGAAATATGGATATTTGAACTTTGAGTAAATGAAAACCAGGATCTAGAACTATTTTGGGTGAAGATAATGCATATTCTGGATTTTTGAGCTAAGCAGATATGACTCCAGATAATGCATTTTCTGAAAAGTACTCTTGGGTTGTTCGGCACCTTGTTTTCCTGTGAGACTATGTTCATAACCTATTTGCCTTGGTAATTTTCTTGCAGCCTCAGAGATGAATTTACCTGAAAGTGTAGTCTATATGCTCTTACAAGAATTGTAATTGATCTTCAACGGTCACAGGCTTAATTACGTTTCTCACTTTTCTTTGTTTTGTCTATCTTTTTTTCAGGTTGATCTGCTTAAAGGTCAGAGATCAGATAGAGTTGATGTTACGTTGCAGCCGGAGGAGTTGGAACTCATGGACAATGTTTTGCCTGCGAAGTAAGTGGGGCCCTTGTATTATGTTTAGTTTAAATCTCAGTATATGCTAGCCATAATAATTCGCATCAACGATCACACACATTTGTAACTTGCCGCAATAATTAGTATCATTTTTATGTGCACAGTACCGTAGCTAGCCATTGGTCGCCTATTCGAAACTGGCCAGAATGGTACATAACTAACACCACCGAAAAGGTTGTAACATAAGAGTCACAGAAGTACATTACAAATCACATAGACAATACATACCAAGTGAACCACATATTGTGTAACCAACCGTAAAATGGACACGTTTCTATATTACACACTTTTTATTGTAGCTACGCAATAAAGTTTGTAACTAAGGCCATAATGGAACTTTTTCTGCTATGCACGGGTGTTTTGTATTGCTTTTTCCCTCCATCACTTACTACTTTGCGTTTCACAGGTACGAGGAAGCAAGGGAGGAGGAGAAGCTGCGTAGTCAGAGAGAGGACTTCAGTGACATGGTTGCTGAGGTACGTGTCCAACTTTGTTTCTTCCCTTTCCTTACCGTTGGCTAGTTTTCGGACATATCTGTCATCATGACATTTATTTGATGCAGAATGCGAGGATGAAGAAACGGAAAATGCAGGAAAAGGAGGGGAAACCGAGGAAAAGGGAGTTCAAGTTCTAGGAAGTCTTGGTTATGTAGTCGTAATGCTGTTAATAATCCCAGATTCATTACGCCTTATCGGCTACATCTATACATTCATCTTATAGAATCATCTTGTTTGTGTTTATGCATTGCAAAAAAAATGTAGTGGCAGTACGCCTACCACTCCCTCACTAAAAACCCAGCTGCGCTTACCTAGTCGTTAGTTTATGATTTTCTGAATGGTAAATTATGTTTTGATGCTTTCGACTTTGTTTCCGCTCGGTTAGGGTGGAATGTATGTTGCCATATATAGCTTGTGATTTACATGTGAGGTAAACGTCCGTTAAGGAGTCCGACTCCTCTCCAATCTTTATGGAATTGGAGAGACTTCCAATCTATGTTAAATTGTGACAAGTGGCACCTAATTCATTCAAAGGTTAGGATTTAACATTAATTGAAATGTTTTTCCAGCTCTATTTTTAACTTAAGTAATGTTTTATGGGCAACCAATTACCAAAATTTTAGGCACCCAACAATTAGTAATTTAACAATAGCAAAAAGGAAATGTTTTAAAAAAAAAATATTTGCCTCTTTCTTCACGATTGACAATTAATTTTCTGTAAACATAAATCTGAACAAAGTGATACAACTATATGATGATTGATTACAAAGTTAGGGTCAGTCTCCAAACAATGTGGTACTCCCTCTGTCTCTTTTTAAGTGTCATGTTTCGTAATTCTAATTTATTAAAAAGATATTATCATTATACTTTTCACATCAATTTTTTCCTCCACTTTTCTTACTTATCCATCATCATTACATTTTTACTCACTCATATTTTAAAATGGAATATATTATTAGGGACAAAATAGATAATGCGTCAACTTTTATTCATTAACTTTTCAAAATGAACACTTATTAAGGGATAATTCAAAATGGAATATTGGACTCTAAATAAGGGACGTAGGGAGTATCAGAGAAGACGTGGGGAAGACACCGTTCGGTAATTGAGTGCCCATAAAAGAGTTAAAAATAGAGCTGGGAAAATATTTTAATTAATGGTTTAATCTGTTTCACTCTCTTTAATCTGAGAGCGAAACAGATTTATTTTTGCCGAATTGTTGGATGATGGAATTGGAATCTATACCATATAGGATGTGTTAGCGATAGCTGTAGCTATAAAATTTAGATTTTAGTTTCAGATTCTGCTACAGATTTTAGATTCTGAATTTTACTCGATAGATGTTTAGCCTACTTAGGGGATGGAGAAGGGGTGTACTACTAGGAGGCAAACGGGTAGGACAAGTCCAAATGGCATCAACCACCACACTAAGCACTCACGCTTCTGGCGAGAATTGAACTCTCACCTTCCATGTGGAAGAAGTGAGGAAGTGCCATAAGCTACAAGCCCGTTCGCGCTGGGAGATTATTAGAACTTCATTCCTTTTTTGATAATTTGTGTTGCAGAAAATTAAGCTACCCACACCTAGCTTTGGAATTTTGAGATTTTTTTTCCCCCTTTTTTCAAGTTCTCCGAATTACTTACATAAATTTTTTGACATATTTTAAAATGATTTTTAAAAGCTAGAATCTAAAAATATGTCATACAGTAATTTTTTTGTGAACAGTCACATAATAGTGGGGGAGTTGTAATTTCATCATCATCATTTGTGGAGATCAAAAGAAGTTAGATTATGATTGACCTGCGAGTTGAAGAATTTGGACTCGATTGTTGAGTAACTAATCCATTTGCAAAAAGCATTGGAATGGTGACATGCATGATATACAGGCAAGCTCATAGCTAGTTTCAGTGGACGTATTTGATTTGTTTTTGTACTCGGTAAAGGTCGTTTTCACCTTTTGCATGAAACCCTTGCCAGAAATCAAAGATTCTAAAGTGGATGTTGTTTCACTCTTGAAGTTGAGTTGCTGTCCAACAACT
>BPLS01000494.1:103276-154421 GCA_019656275.1 Rhododendron kiyosumense | reverse complement strand
AGACTGCAGCAACAAACAAATTACTTAGAACTGGAGGTTGGCTGAGAGAGAGAGAGAGAGAGCGCTTGTGTATGAAAATCCAACTAATAGTCCTGAAGCAAGAACGTGAGAGACAAAATAAATCACCATGGGTGACCATATCATCTAATCACAGTGAGATAACAATACAAAGACAAAAAGGAACCAAACAAGGGGGGAAATGTCAATATGACTCTAAAACCAAAACCAAATAGTAACGGCTGTAAACTCGATCTAGCAAAAGATATTTTACACCTCACATATCTGAAAAATAGATAACACCAAAAGAGTACACCGCTAATATAAAAACCTGCTCAGGGGAGCCATATTCAATAATATCAAGGGCTTCATTCCAGTCTCTGGGGCCATTTGCAACAGCAGTAGTTCTGTGAATAAAACCTTTCTCCATGTGCTTCTCAGAATGTCCACCATCCCCCCTAACAATATAGACGTAAGGTTATCAACAAAGTTGGATCACTAAATTTCTACACTCAGTGAACAATAATCCTAAGGCAGGAAATCTGCAGTACCTTGAAAAGTTTTTACCAACTACAGACCACAGAACTTCACCACTTTGTTTTGCTACATCAGATCTACAGATCACAAAGCAGACATGAAGAAAGTCAGAGATCAAACAAATTTAACTTTTATAATCAACTTAAAAACTGCCCTCATAACAAAACTGCAACTCATATATTTTTGCTGACAAGATCTAACTTCATAATGAGAAAGCAAGATCATTGTTTAACCAACGCAAAAAAAGTTAGCAAAAGACTCAGGGCTCGAACATGTGAACATAGTGGTAAACATAGAGAGAAACACCAAGAAACACAGCTATAAAAAAGAGCTCATTGTTTTTCAAACACTTCAACTACCAAATAAGCTGATGATAATGTTCCGAGGACATCTTACAGTTAACTGGAAGAATGAAAATACAATTTTTATGTATTTGAAACACACTTACAACTGAATGGGAGCAACAAAAGGGGGAAAAAAAAACCAGACAAAAAAAAGAGAGAAAGAAATATAGAAATGTTATGACTTCGTACTTAAAAGAGATATGAGGGATGTTTCAGAATCGCAAAGGTCCGTTCCTCTCTTCTCCTGAATGTATGGAAGAGAAATTGCATGTAAAAGAAACTACTACAACTAATCAATCAAACTTCACACTTCACAGTAGAAAAATGATAGTACTAACTAAAGGGAGCTGACAGCATGGTGAACGGTTAGATAAGGCATGACCCAACATGATGCCGTCTTTCTCCGATGATATCCATTATTAACATATTATCAAAACGTTAATTATAAGCATACTTGGCCAAGTTGCCAAAGGGTGATACTACCATGCAAAAGGAACACCCCATTGATGGAAGAAAGAGAGCCTCTTTCATGTACTCTGAAGTGCATTAGAATATATATGGCAGGAAAGTAAGAATGTGTTTCTCAATAAACATAACCACGGTTACCTAGGCCCAATAACTTAATGCAGCATGAAATAACTAATTCATCAAACTTATTTGGTTGGGGTTGTCTCCATGGTAATTTTTAGGGGTTTACTGGCACAGTAATAAGAAAATAATTATTAAGATGAAGACAAAGGGTATTAAACATTTGCATTATTAGATAAGTAATAGAAGGCCTAGTTTTCATCTCTTTCCAGTATAGGCGAAATATATCTCGAAGAGTAGCAACAACCACGAAAACCATGAAAACATCCAGCTTTCAACATGAGCATCACCAACGCCTCTTCATTTATTAGTTTAATTGGGCAACGGTAAATACGGCAGGGAGCAATTCCACCGTAACCTCTAGAGTTTGATATTTGGCACATCTACACTAATCGGTCTCGAACAGAGAAACATTATGCATTAAAACTTCAAGAACAAACACACAGTGAATAATTTCAAGAGAGACGAAGCAACAACTTTACAACTACATACATACATAATGTATGTATGTATGTATGTATATGATCACAGGATCAAGCTCTTTTGCAAAAGAAACAGATTAGAGACATACCCATTTACCCTAACAGAACTCTTTAAAACAGTCCTTGCTTTCCCAGGCTCTCCCTCCTTTCTTTTGTCCATCTCTCGGTCCTGACAATACACAGCCAGATGAATGGAAGAAACAGAAGCAAAAGAAATAGTATAAATATGCACTGACCTTCCACTTAAATCTATCATCTAAGATGCTCCTTTGAGCATCTGCCAGCTTCCCGACATATCTCCATATGTCATCACCTGTAAAAAAAAATGACAACCTAGGCTGCTGAGCAAAAAGTATGAAATGGATATTGCTTGCTAGTTGCTACAATTGGTTTCTCGGAACAAGATAGCAAAATGGATATTGCTTCCTATTGATTGAGTTTGGTTCCTCGGAATAAGACTACAAAGTGGACATCTGCTAAATAGATGTTGCTTGTTACTATTGGCAGTTCCTACCAAGGCTAAGATGCAATTAAGAAAAAATTACATTAAAAATAGCAACACAACTGCTAGAAACAAATACATTAAAATCACTAGGAACTTATAACCTCCAAAGTCAAATCTTCTTATTCGAATGAACCAAAATCAAACAGGTGCTAAGACCATGACTCACCAAGGATCTTGTAACCAATAGCTAGAGTATTTAATGCAGCTTTCCGAATTTCACCATCTCTTTCTCCTGTTAAGCTTGCAATAGTCTGCAAGGATTTCAACTGCCCCACAATCTGCAGACAAGAAAGGATAGAAAGCGTCCTTCCCTAGCAAAGAAGGATAAAGATCAAATAGCATTCCCTATCGTACCTCCGCTCCATGGGTATCAAACAAGAATCCAACAAGATCCACACATTCAATACGGGTTCGGTGGTTTCTGGAATGCAAACCCTCCAAGATATAAGGCAGACTTTTTGTTGCTGAATATGCATGTATGATTTTCTTTATCAATCCCCTCATTTTTTCTCGTGCTTTCTCAATGTTGTGTCCAGACTGCAGAACAAGAAGAAATTAAAAGAGAAGCCTGATAATTGATAGAATAGTATCAGCATAAAACAAGGCAAAATGGAAACAACTTAGCTGTGGTCAAACTCTGGCCAAATTCCGACCTTCAAACCAAGCCCAACAGTCTAAAGCCCTCAAAAAGGCAAACGGACCCATGCTAACTTTATGGGGTCTAGACTAGCAAAACTACCGATACTAACACAATATATACATTAGCAAAATCCATTCAGTTAGGAATTGTTGTACCTTCTCAATCAAGCAAGGAAGAAAAACGGCTGCTTCTGCCTCTGTCATTGTGCAACCCTCACACCTCAATGTGTCAAAGAGATCAGGCAGAAACTCAAGTACCTTTTGTGCGAAACACAAAAACTGAATTCAATAGCACCTAATCTAATCTGAATATAAACTTCAGAATGATCATCCAAACAAGAAGGTTAATAAAATACTATACCTTCAGTAGGCACGCTTTATTAGATTCACAGAATTGCAGAACACACCACCTGAGAACTATATCCAGAACTTCAAATATTTCCTTTACCATCGAAGGCAGTGCCTAGAAAGTTAACATAAGCTGTAAGGAAGGCCCATTCGAATATCCAGAGAAATCCAAGGAACCAAAAGTGTGATATCTAAAGACACCTTATGGAGCATCTCAATTCCATCAACTTGCTTCTTGAAATCTGTGCTCAGAAGCCTCCTGCTCATATCCTTTCTGAAATACATCTTAAGATCATTCTGTGGCAAAAAGAAGATCAAGGAATCTGTCAAGTTGATAGAGGAATGGCAGCAAAGCAAAAGACCATTTATGAACACTCAAGAGGACATACCTCAAGATCATGAATCTGTTCCAACCGTGGCCCTTCAAATTTAAACCTGCGAACAATCAATTTCTCCCTTTCCTCCTGTGCACAGCTCATTCCAATCATAGCCAGACTAAACACATTACACTAATAAGGAATTGAAGTCTGTTACCAATCAATTAAGTACCTTGTTCGAATCCTTAATAGTTAACAAAGGCTGAGACTGAATATTGATATCTTGAACAGACGTAATTGATTCTGTCCTTGAACCCTTTGATGAAATCACTCTCTTCCCAAATCATAGAAAAATCAGTATTCCTACTTTTATACTTCAAATGGAAAAAAATTCAAGCAGGCAAAAGCATACCGAAGAAACAGCCTGGCTACCATGCACAGCTATACAATCACCAGGACCATTGGAGGCAGATTTTCTGACCTTTGAGCTGCTTTTAGAAATTGGCTCTGACGATATTGCCTTCGAAAATTCAAATGTTTCTGGGAGCAAGCAAAGTATATCAGCATGAAGCGGCAAAACCAAAGAAACAAATATAACAAAACCTCCTGAAGATTCACAACCATATACCTTGAAAAGCCCCATTTTGCTGCAGCCATTCACAAACAATAGCTAATGCAGGTCCTTGAATATCTTTCAAGTTCTTCGTCACCTGGATATACGACGATAAAAAGTTCAGAATTTGTACTGAATGTAAACAAAAAAGGGACACCTACAACTTGGATTCCACATACTGTTTCTGGCCCACAAACTCTAACAACTTGACCAATACATACTTCTGCTGCTTTACGAACATCTGGCGATTTATCCTACATTTAAGATCACAAGCCATATATAAGTAGATCGAGTGGTAAAACAGTCACACATGCTCCCTTCAAATCAGGATAAAAAAGACATTCAAATTTTGGCACTAGATACCGTTATAGAAGAAGCAGTTGGTTTCAGTAGGTCTACAGTGTCTGTAACATCTTTTAGTCCACCAAGTTGCTTTGAAAGCCAATCAAAAAGGTCCTTGCGCGCTTCTGCACCAAGCTTAATATCCGTTAAAGCAGCAGCAATGTAAGGCACCTATTAGTGAATAGAGTTGTTATAGTACCAGAGAAGGGGGAGAATAAAACAACAGGTAAAGGACATAGGAAAAACGAAACACAAACCATCTTTTGAATATGAACAGCAGCAAGCCAAGAATCTAGAGTAGTCAAACTTTTTTCTTTCATATGCTTGTCACCAAGGCATTTTAAAACATCTGCCAGTATACCCTGCAAGAACCACTGCTTGATAATATGGTCAAAGTAACAGTCATGGACAAGTGGCAAGGAAATGTGGGGTTAGAGCAAACAACCTTGCTAGACTTCTCAACTGCTGGTCCCATTGCAGAAGCTAGTGCCCCAACAGTAGACAGTGTTGCAATTACTAAATTTTTGTTCCTGTCATGTAGGCGCCCTCTAAGAGCTCCAAATAATTCCACTAGGTGTCAACAAAAAAGCAAAAGTCAATGGAGTGGCTAGTGCCGGATCCATAAATTTATTAGAGAGAGGACACATTAATAATCATGGTGAAACTTTTTTCCCCCACTTCACTTTTCAGCCTTTTGCACTAGTTCGCAACCACCCCCCCCCTTTGGTCCTTTTTAGGTGAACTTATGAATACCTCTTATGTTTATGATGCACTAAAATATTCAATTCTATTGACAGACAGCAATATTTGTACTTTGGCTTATGATAAACAGAAGTGAGAGTATTTGGACAAAAAGCGAGTGGAAATAATAATTATAACACTATCAAGAACCTAATACATAATAGCTCCCCTGCGGGCATTAGGATAAATTTACGACGGTATGACAGAATTATCTTAGAGTTCAGGTAGCAATTAAAATTAACTGGGGGCCTTAACTTGCATAGGCCCTTGGGAGTGGCAGCACAACAAGAAATAAACTTAAGTCGAGTGTATAAAAAAAACCCGTCCAAATCTATCACCATCCTTTGCATGCAAATGATATTACCAGTTCCTGTTGGTTGGATGCGTAAGTTGCCCTCTTCCAATATTTTTTGTATGGCTTCAATAGATTCTAGACGAACCTGGGAAAAAGAAAACAAACTATTCAGGAGGATCATTAGAATAAGAGCCGACACTCCTCATAAATGTATCTAGGAAAAAAAAGAAAAGAAAAGACTGTATCACAACTAATTGATTTATATGATAAAAACTAGACCTTCCGATCAGGACTTTCAAAGCCCTTCAGTAAAGTAGGTGTAATCTTTCTGCTGACATCAGCACGTGGTAGGTTTTCAATCCCACCACCAGACAATGATGATGAGGATTCAAATAGTTTTACAGCCTTCTTTGGAACTGCAGCTGCACCCTGCAAAAGTATTAGGCAATAAACGACCCCATTATACTTAGTAATCTGGAACAGAATAGTGGATCCCATCCAAACACACCTCAAATGGATAATTTTGGTACTCTGCCTCAAGTGCACTAAGAAAACAATGTAGTATAACTGTGTAACTCTCAATTTTAGGTCATTAGGAAACAATAAGGAAACAGGAAAACAGTAGATAGCCCTTGCAAATTGTGAGAAGGCTGAAAAAAGATAGCACAAAAGGACCACAGCCCTAACATAGGACACATTTAGAACCTAAGAGCTATAACAAATTGTGACTACCTATGGTCCCATTTAAAAGCTAAGAGCTATAACAACAGAGGAAACTAGAATCCGAATTCAAAAGGTCAATAATCATTATCCTCAATCCAAATTACCGATACATAAGGGAAAAAAATACATAATACCTAATTACAACAACACCTTTTGCAAATTGTATCGGAAGCCAATTGCCATATATGTTCCATGTCAATATAGGTTGAGGTGAAGCATCAGATGTGTAACCCATGAGATCAGAACTTCTGATTCTCACACAGTAAGCATTTACTCGAGAAAAATTTTAGTTTATAGTGATTTTGATTTACAATTCTCTATACAGCATTCTAAAAACCAATTTACCACCATGAAAACATATATATGATCATGACAAATATTTTTGATCTGAAATGCATGAGATGAGTCATGACCAAAGCAAAGATCATGAAAAAATGCTAAGCGACCGTGGTTATTGTACCTAAAGTATACACCCTTGTGTGCCGCATAATTTTGACTGTCTCAAATTTTGTCTATTACATAGCCGAGGAAGTAAATAACATTTCTTTTTCCTGGAAAGTGAAGATATACCATTTATCATAGGTAGAGAAAAAGATCTTATTCTAGAACAGTAGAAGGAAAGCACTTGGCTGAGGTTCTTTAGACCAGCAGAAAATTCTTCACCATGGAACCAATAAAAAGTTCAATCCCATTACAAGGTCTGAAGAAAACATATACCCTGAACTTGGGTAAATGATTGATTTAGGCGGGTCAATCCTAGCGTAGGCTTTATCATGACATCCAAGCCTCTGCATTAGCCAATAGTTGAAGAGAGCATTCGGATCTCCTCATCTATAAATGCAGGAATACATGAACCCCTAGGCCACTTTTGGCAGATAAATCTCAACTAAAGTTTGACATAGATCGTCAAGATATCATATGGCACATAGAGAGCTTGTAGAAATGGATATGTTGGCCCACCAAGCCTACATATATCAATTGAAACAAGCAAGGCCCACACGACATGTTGGACCTGAAGACGAGATATGTTGGACCTGCAGATAAAGTAGCACATGGAGTTACGCAAGCCAGAAAATCGGTTTGAACATGCGTGGGCCCACATCTCATACGGCCTACAAGTCAAGCATGAGCCTGAAATTGAATGGGGTGCGATGATAAAATAATGTAGGTTTTTGGCCAAGTATCTTATTAATGGAATTAGGGGACCATCATCAGAGGAGTGGACCTTCTTCCATGAACATAGAGAGTAAGGAGAAAGCAGAAAAGAGAAAAGCAAGAGATAAACCAAGCAAGCAAGTACACCCCAACATGCAATCTTCACCAAACCTCGAAGACCAGTTAGTGTACTATAATTTGTAAGTACGACGAGCAATAGGTAAAGGGTTCTGATCCCTCCAAGTATACTTCGTCTGAATGTATTGTCTACTTTCTTGATGTAAACAAGGGCTTTAAATGATGAAAGACAGAAAGGCTAAAACCTCTTATTAATGAAGACAGAAAGCAAGTTTATCTTAACAAAACATAGAAGAACAATTTATTTTATTTTATTTATATTTGAATTTAAAGCCCTTGTTTACATCAAGAAAATAGAGAATACATTCAGACGAAGTATTCTTGGAGGGATCGGAACCCTTTACCTATTGCTCGTCGTGCTTACACAATACATTCAGACGAAGTATACTTGTGTACTTGCTTGCTCAGTGTATCTTTTGCTTCTCTCTTGTGCTTTCTCCTTACTCTCTTTCTTTCTTTGTATAATATATATGTCCATGGGAGAAATTCCCCTCCTTTGATGACGGTCCACTTATTCCGTTGATAAGATACTTCGCCAACAACCTTCATTTGAATTGAATAGTTTTTGCCAAAGATCAGGCTGCTACGTTATCTTATAATTGAACGCCATTCAATTTCAAACGTTGTTGATCTGATGACATCTATCCCTGCATTCTTTTGTTGAGCTCACGGGCTAGATTTTGTGGGCTCTATACGTTATTTGATTTGAGACAACATATTTTCCTTGTTGGCTCATGCTTGACTTGAAGGCCCTATGAGATGTGGGCCCACACATGGTTCAACCAATTTGCAGGCTTTTATAACTCCGTGTGCTACTTTATTGTTCCACCATTTCCTTATCCTAAAGTAAAGGACTAAAAGTATACATAGGCAAAACTGTCTATATTTCGGTAGATCTCTCTTAGATTCTTTCTTAGTACCTTTTTCTATTTTCAGAAGGGGTTTTTTTGTAGAAAAAAAATCTACAAATACAGCAATCTTCTCTCTTTTGAGGAAGCCCAACATATCTCATAGTATTTGAGTCCAACATGTCTTGTGGGCCCAACATACGTTACAAGTCTCTTGTGGGCCTTGCATTTTTCAATCGATATGTAGGCTTGTTGACCAACATACCCTTGTCCACAAGCTCTTTATGTGCCATATGATACCTTGACAATGTATGTCAAACTTTAGTTGAAATTTATGTGTCAGCAGTCACACAATGATACAGGACATTATTGGCTGAAAAGAGGTTCACACTTAGGGAGCACAAACACTGATAAGGGATAGCTTATCACGGCTACAAAAGGATATAAGTACGACAATGAGTCAGACCTAAAAAACTAGGATACAAGAGACGTTGATACTACAGAATAGTATTGTTAGATGACTGTAATGGTTGGTAAACAGAGTTTTGTATTATTCGTTAACAAGGCTTGGTTTGGTTGGGATCTTATGCCTCTCCACTGCTCCCTAAGACCTTGCTAACCTTCTCGTGAGTGAAGTGATCCGTGGGTATTGGGCACGAGGGAGTACTCTTTTAGGAGACTCCTGTAAGTCATTAAGGAAATTAGCCCTTGTTTGCACAAGTGCAAAAACAAATATTTCTTATATTTGCCCGAAAGTGTACATAACTTTTTGATTAACTATTAGCAGATAAAGGAAGAAGGCGTAGGCATGGAGCGAATAGTTTCATCTTTTATGTAACTTCAGGATCAGCGGAGGTTAATGCATGCACTATCTCCAGGCTATCGAAGATGAAAGAAAGTCTTGAGATTAGGGGATACAAATGGGGAACTCCCTTTTTCTTGGCTTGACCTTATAGGTCCACTTCCAGTATTATTGGAAGAAGCAGTGCAGTGTAGGCAGTTCCGGTTGGGAAGCAGTGAAGGAGCCAGAGATAGAATTTAGAAATGCAGTCACGCACCTTATAACATTAGGGCTTCTAGGCTGGCTATTGAAAGGTACGAATTCAGAAGCCGAGAGCAGCAAAGTTGGCAATTCCAGTAAAGGAAAGGCACTTGTACCCATGCTCGAGTCAATAAGGCCGATGCTTGTTTTGTATTATTCGTTAACAAGGCTTAGTTTGGTTGGGTTCCCTAACAGGAAAAATTAATTGGGCGGATCAAACATAAAAGATGGTCTAGTATCACTTTTTCTTTAGGTTTTCTGTTCTTATGTATACATTATCCGGAAGTAATGGAACAACCAGAGTGAAATGTCAAGCCCTTTCTATACAAAAGCAACAAGCATGCATTCAAAGTACCTCCTAAGCCCGAACCCACCTTCTTTGTGTACTGGAACACCTACCACTTAGAACAGCAATAACTTACCTCTTTCTCCTATGCGAAAATCTAGGAAAGAGAATTGGTCCATCATGAAAAAATCTCCCATGAATGACACAAACACAAGTAGTAGAAAACATGTTTCAACAAATTTCCTAAAACATCATTTCAGGAGGATTTTTTGAAGATGAACCTTTTTCATAAAGGAAAAAAAAAAGAATGTGTCTCTCCTTCACGCAACTGATTTTGCTAAATAATGAAGAAGATACGACAATGACAGTTTTTTTGTTTTCAAAAAAGTGTTATATAGAGCTGTTCTTGAAAATGGCGACCGAATATGATAAATGTTTCTTTAGCTGAATATGCAGCCTAAACATGTTTGCATGGATAAAACCTGTTTGTGTGACCTGTTCATACTCTCTCTCTGTCTCTCTAACAGACATCATATTTGTCTCCCCTGTATCCACTCTATGCGCAACATAAATTGAGTCCGTCCACAATGTTGATGGCTGAGGACACGTGATGCAGCGTAGAACATGAACAACTACAAAATCAACGTCCCAACGAAGAACGATTCTTCTGCAATTTATATAAATGTGCAGAATACCAGAATTATAGGAAAAGAGAAAAGATAGAGAAAACTCCTTATTTTTAAATAACCAACTAATTTTTTCCCTAAGGCTTATATTACAATATACAGCATAGAACACTAATTCTACTCAGAAACATGCAAGGAAAAAGTTAATTCCTAATCAACGCTATATCCAAGACACTAAGAAAATTACCAAAAAAAGGGACGGATTTAAGGTAGGCACGATTCTGGAAAATAGAATAAAAGAAGTTTTTGAGTGGAGGGAAAGAAGGTAATTCCACTTAACCCACTCAACTAGGCAATTGCTGACTAGTGAGGGGCAAGAGAACCCTTATAACACACGCAAAAACCCGAACTTCCCCATGTGGAAGCCAGCCCATGACGTAGGTCAGAAAGCCTAACCCATCCTTCAGACCCCAACGACATAAAACAACTGGCCCCCTTACCATGGTTAAAGTTGGGCCGAGGAATTGGTTTTTTTTAGCACAAAATTAGTTGACCAGAAAAAAAGTAGCCAAAATCGAAGTTGTTCAGACTCAGTAACTAGAAAATCAAGTATTTCCTAAAACACCGAAGTTTAAGGTTTTGGCGTCGAAGACAAGATGCGAAAAGCCTGAAAAGTGCCTTTGGTCATGGCAAAGAAGAGATGAGTCTTATGTATTGCGCTGTTTCTGATCATTGGCCTTTTAAAGCTGACCCTTGGAAGTCAGGCCCTAGATTTTTTACCATTTTGCTCTTTTCACGTTCAAACTGGTCCAACTATCGACTAGCAATGAGACATGCATCGACATGTATTCGAAACACATCCACAATCAAATAGCACACAATTAGTTAAATGGTATTGAGCATATCTAAAAATATATATCTGCAGCAATATAAAGCATATCATACTGAGATATGGATAGTTGACCTTCTTCTAAGAATGTGCTCTTCTAAAACTTATCAAATCAGTTAAAGTAAATGTCTTAGAGCTTAGAGCTTCCTTATTGCCTTCGAGGGCCACTCTCTCTCACCCTCTTCCAACTTAATTCTAGTCCTTCCAAAGTACATGTTTCTTTAATAACGGGAATGCCCTCCATTCTTATACTTAATATAAGAGAGGGCAAGGGTAAACACTTCAACTACAACATATTAAATGTTTACAAGTTTCCTAGAAGTATGAGCATCAATATTACTTCAGTAATACAGCTCCTCAATACTTGTAATTCTGAGCTATAATTTGCAATAGATTATAGATTGATAAGAAGTAAACCAATGTTATAATCTAATGAGAAATAGTATGGTTTTTTTATATTTGCAGATGAGAAAATAGTACGATAAATCACTCAATTAACTTTAAAGACAAGAATAACTCACCAATACAGAAGAAACACTTCCACTAGAAGTTTGAACTGTGAAGATCATACCATCATAAATATGAGGAAAAAGAGCAGAAATCTCAAGGACGGTACAACACTTTAGCTGAGCATGTATTGTACAATTTAGAACAACAACAAAGTTCATACCCAATGTTGTACCAACTAGACCATCTTCAGAACCCCCCACCAATTCCGAAAGTTTCTTCCTTCTAACATCATCGAGTTTCTCCAACGATTTTTCGAGAGGCCTCATGCCAACCAACTAGAAAAGAAAAAGAAATGGATAAACAAGAATCATTGCAGCAGTAAGTCTAAGTCTTTTTCAAGTTGTACTTGAAGATTTACATCATTTTGAGTTGCAAGGTAATTCCGTAGAGTTACCTTAGCGATTGCTGCCAAGGCAGAAAAGGATGCATCCCGCACTTCTGGAGTTACATCATTGAGGCACTACAATGAATTCAATTATTGTATAACTAGCATTCAAATTAAGTAGGGCAGAAAATTAGGGCATAGAAGGACATAAGTAACAAGAGCATAAGTGACCATTAGAAGAGTAACTTCATACGCCAGAGAATTGCAATTGTGTGGGAAAAGTGGGTTTCACATGCTCATAGAATGTGGTAGAGCATGTCCCACATTGTTTAATTATTACCTCCAAAACTAACATATGAGCCTTGGTGGTGATGCAGTCCATTTTAGTAGTTGTAATTGGTTTTATGGATATATAATTGTAATTAGGGGGTTGTGATGTACCTTAGGATACAAATAGGTAGTTAGAGTCTTTGGTAGGGACCGAGTTATATCTGATATTTAGAGCATAGCTCTTTGTGTCCCTTATTGGGAAGTGCCCCTCCACTGGTTGCCAGTTTGGACTCTTTAACTGAATGAACATGTACTTGTACATGCACAAAAAATCTCAAAAAGTTAAGACAAAATAGTTCAAAGTGTCACTGCGGAATAATAATACCTCAAGATTTCAAACTAAGAAAATTATTTATCAGGGAATAGATTAAAACACCTAAAATCTGTTTTACAGTTGTTCCCAGTCCAAATCTGGTAGGACCACACACGTGGTAAGGAATGTCAACCCAAGGTCAAAATTACTTGGTTACCAAAAAAAACATCAAGACATTCCATATTTCAAGTCTACATGAATATCATAGCATGTAACTCACTAACCTCTATGCATATTGAAACATATTCTTTGTGCACTTTGAGGACAACAGGCTTGTTGCTAGCTTCAATACAACATGTTAGCCAGTTTAAAGTCAATGACCGGACAAGTGGAACTTTATTTTTTGTCGCTACCTTGACATCTGCAGTAAACAACATTTTAGCATAATTAGGCTTAATTTCATAAGTAGCATGCACTACGTTCAATTTTCAAAATCCAGAGACAGAACAATCCTTATACTTACAACTGCAACAAATGCAAAAAGTTGGTGAACCTCCATTTGGCTCAACCAGCACATCATAAAACAAAAACTACGATAAAATAATAAGCCCTTGGGGCTTTTTTAAGATATGCATCTAACAAAGTATGCTTTGGCACTATTTTTAAAGGGAGAACAGGTAAGGCATATATTTGTGCAACAATATCTGCCAGTGGAGTTCAAATTCATCTCTTAATCTTATGGAACTAACAAATATGAGTATTTTAAGACCAAAACATCACCAATAACATCCAATCCTACTCGTCCCATCTGGAATTCATGAAATAATGTTGACAAATGCATAGATTGCAATTAATTTCTAGGCCCACGAAAGCTCACATACCCAACATGAAGGGTCATCAGATCAAAGTATTAAAAAAAGAAAGAAATCCAGTGGGTGCCATCCCCCCGATTGTAGCAAGGCATAACTGCTTCACATTGCCCATTTCCTTTGTTTTTGCAGATTCAAAAGAGCACCCTTTCCCAAATTTACAAGTTCATTGGAGTTTTCTTGTCTTGGCATTTAAGCATAATTACCAAGAGAAAATACACGAATAGAAGTCTTGAGTTTCCTGCTTCCATGAGACTACTAGCATGGAGGATGAGGTAACAAAAGTTTTAGGACAAAAGTCTATTCTCAATTAGAACTGAGGTCACTGCCAATTCAAAAGTCTTGACAATAATAACTCTCTTGCTATGTAGCAGACATTATTCTATATTAAGATTGGTAGTTACTATGCTTTTTCTCATATTTGAATCCTCTTAAAGACTTGATTGGACTCTTCCTTCCAGGCTTAATATCAGTGAAATGGGAAATTTACTTATTTCTATGGGATAGGCTAGGCTCAATCTTTTCCCAATAGTAGGCCAGATCCATGAATCAGGGTTCATTAATTGTAATTTTCCGGAACTTAAAGCTATCACTAGGGTTTTCCAAAGAAGACAATAATTGAGCAAAAAAATGTGTGATCTAAATCAATAGAACCCTAGAATTTTGTGGTGTAGGTGGTACTTTGTGCTAGCCTTTATTGGGCGGTTTGTTATAGATTCTCTTCTGTTCATATTTCCTTCGAGTCTTAGGTGTACTCCTCTTCCTTCAACTGTTATCTGATACAATGTTATGCCCTCTTAATTGAAAAAGAGGGAAAAAGCAGCATAAATGCTCCAATTAAAAGTAGTGAATCGTGAGGAAATAGCAAGGCTTTGGTTTAACGCATTCTGTTTTGTATACCAATCTACATGGCCATTAAGAGAAATCTTTTACAGTAGTATACTAAAAAATAATAAAGGAATAAAAAAACTACTGCTAGCTATCACAATTTTAGGACATAGAGTTCTCAGAATCGCAGCACGTAGAGTTCTGAGGGGAGAAGAGGAAAGTAACAACTAATATCGACCATCATCTTCCTAAAATAGAGAATTGAATTGTACATATCATAAACTATTTTTGCAACCAAAGAGATCATCGAAGCATCCAACAATGAGTGCAATAATTTTGAAAATTTAATGACAGGGAAACCAACCTTCAACAATGTCCGCAAGATTCAAGCACCCAGACTTGTGCATTGTTTGGAGAGTTTGAGTAAGTGCCTCCGTCAAAGTAGGCTTCTTCTCCTTCAATTTGTCCTATTGCAGACCAAAATTAACTCAACTAATAAATAAAATAGACTTACTCTAAAAACTGAAACTAGGTGCTAATCATAGCTATCCCCACTGAAAATTCCCAGCATCGCACACATTTCTTTTTCAGACAGGCCACCACTCAATAAATGCATAAATGAATAAAGGTGAGGTGACGGGTGACCACATGGAGGAATGAAGTGAGAAAAAAACAGTGTGAGAGAGCAGTGGGTTTACATTTGTACAACCAAAAACATTAATCCACACTAGCGAGGAAAAAAATTAACATGAACTCAAAATATACGTCCAGTGATTAGCAAAAGTAAACAGAGGATAGACTTGAAAAAGAGAATAGCAAAAGTAAACCAAAGAAATTACAAAGGATCATTATCAGTCTATCACATGTTTATGTTGTGAATCTTGGCATAAAGCATGCATAAGTCCCAAATTAAATAAATGTAAGAAGACATAAAAATTCAAATTAACAGGGTAACTGCAGTGATATACTTACAAGCAAAACGGGTAATAACTGCAGTGATATACTTACAAGCAAAACGGGTAATAACAAGCGTGAATTTCCAGAGAAATGGTTTCTTAGGCCCCTTGCTAGATTCCCAATTGCTTGGATAGCTTCAACTGCAACAGCTATGTTCACATCTAAACTAAGCTGCCAAAGAAAGCGTTTGACTACATTATGAGTTGCAGATAACTATAGCAGCCTGCAAAAAGAGGCTATTAGGAAATCAAAATATTGAACAGGTAAAAAACAATGGGTAATTGCAACATCAGACGTAAACTGAAGCATTGGTCCATCAGATGCATAATCCAGTACACAACATCAAAGTGGAGCTTTACTTTCCATAAATATGGGATCCTATTGTCAAGTTTACGAATATTACTTAAAGGTCAATGAGTAAATTCATTTGTACTAAGAAAAATCTCAAAGGTCACCGAGTAGCAAAAGCTAAAGCTCCAACGGAGTGAATGGGTTTCATGTGGGGTGAAAATTAGTTAACATGCTGCAAAGCCCATACATCACAATAAATAACAACTATAACAGGACCCATGTAATCCCCATGGGGTTTTGGGTGGGGGAGGACTAGAGACCTTAGTTGCTGGGAGCTCCTAAAGTGGTGCCGCTCCCACCTCGGGAGCCCGCTTTTGCGCTCCCAATTAAGGAGCTTGATGGGAGCCCGCTCCCATTGAGATGGGAGCTCGCTCTTTACAAAGATGGGAGCTTTTGGATGATCTTTGTATAGAAAAATAGGAATTTATCACTTGGCTTTATTAATTGGTCTTTGATGAACTGACATATCTAGCCCAAGTGATGGTATCTTAAAAACAAAAGCATACTATATTGTAACACTATCCCATTTCTTACACTTATGGAGGACTGGCCCATATTTTTACTTCCTAAAATGATTGTACTTTTAAAGTGAATACTCTATGCTACATTATTTTCATAATCTATGTACACGCTCCTAACCTTGGGAGCTTCTGTATTCCCTCGCTCCCACGCTCCCGCCCCCGCTACCACTCCCGCACCTACTCCCGCTTTATGCAACTAAGCTAGAGACATTTAACCTTTGGCAATATATGGACAAAGTGGCTGATCTAATTCATTTTACCATTGTAATAGTAGCCACCTACACATCCAAAAATCGAGAAACTCAAGGGATGCTATGCCGTGAAACCATTAGATAGGGCAGGCCTAGAAATTTGATTCATTTTATGTGCTCATTACCTTGCTTCACGCACAAGCGAAACCCATACCTCACGATAACAATTGTTATTTTTGTGTCGAGTACAATTTTTTTTGGTCCAAAACAACAATATTTTGTAGAAAGTATAATTGATGACAACAATAATGGTTAATATATTATTACCCATCATGTCAGATCTCAAATGTCAAAATCAAATTATTCTCTCACATGTAGAATTTGATAGTGCCTAATACTTTAAAGAAAATAACCAATTTGGGTGGCTCATCATCTATGAAACATATAGAGTTGCCAAAGGCAAGTAAAAGAATTCTATATCCTCGCAATCAACATCAAGAAATCAAATAAAGGGAAAAAAAATCCTAACAACATTAGTCTTAGAGCTTTTTGGCATCCATTAATTATAACCTCCAAAACTAGTATAAGACCTGGGCAACCTCTTCACTCATTGCCCATTGGTTTTAGGTTGGATGCTTAATCAAGGTTTTAGGCTATGCTTCTTTTTTTTTTTATGGGGGTGGGGTTGATAAGTTAGGTTTTTGGAGGATTTTGGACAAAACTCTTTTTGTGTTTACCTATCCACGTGCGGATTAAGTTTTGCACATGCAGGGTAGTGTTAGAGCTTGCCCCACATTGATTACTTATAACCTCCAAAACTAGCATATGAGGTTGGGTGGCCTCTCCACTCATTGCAAATTGGTTTTTAGTTGGATGCTTTAACACTTTACAAATGAAACTAGGGAAGCAAATATATCACAAAGAAAGGACTTAGTCGGGCTTATTTATAATGGTCCAAAACATTCAGTGATAAATTGACAAAACAAAAAGGTCACTAAAGCGATGTGAAATAATTACCTTCTTAAGAGTCCGACAAATTTCTGTGAAATTACCAGGAGCTATCCTTTTTGTAGAAGCAAGTTTGGTTAGCTCGGCCACAGCCTCCTTTCTCTCCGACCACTTGGCAGCTTTCTAAAATGCATACGTGTTAAGAAAACCAAGCAAAACTCACAAAGCTACCAATAAACACTCTCAAAAGCATCCGTTGATGATAATAATCAGAGATTATAATGACAATAGTAAAGAGCAGAAGATGAAGAGTTTAATGTCAGTTAACAACAAGAAAACAAGGTAGAAAGCACTGACCACTCCATCCCAAAATCTTGTCTTCTCCAAAGGCTTCAATATATCAACAGGATCAACAAGTTCATACTCATCAATTTCCTGAGGAGCTGACAACCAACATGTACATTAGGTCTAAGCATTCATCGCGACAGTTTTTACTTATAGAAATACAAAATACATACCATCTAAAACAGATTCATTAGAAGGACCAAAGCCTACAACTTCAGAGACCATTTCCTGCTTTGGCTCCTTGTCCTGCTCCGATCTGCGGTGAAACAATAAAAAAAACTGTAAAATTAATTCAAAAGCACTTCGTACAGATGTCCATATAGTTAACCTAGTAAAAAACTAATTTGGTAATTCGAGATATGCATTCCGTGTGCTATTACATGAATAAATGATCTACAAAATTTTTTATTGTGGTCAAATCTACTACAAATCACCTCACTTGAGTTTTAAACCAACTCAAAATGAGATTGATAAAAAATTAGGTGGTTATGAATACATGAAATACGTCAGGCATAAATACTTGGGGTTATGTACTCACAAGGCATGTCCAAGCTGTAAAGAACATACTTAATGACTGCTCCCAAAACCCATGTCTTATATTCTCTTTAGATAAAACATTAACTTAATACATGCCCTTGTCCTCCAGAGATAGGACGAAAACAAATTTTTTACTCCAAGGAATAGGAGAAGAAAGGTTCAATGAAATAATGTTCAAAGAAAAGGGTGTTATGGTGAAGTTCTATTCTAAGCCAACAGCATAAAAAAATGGTTCCACAGCCTAGACCCTGAAAAGGGAATACTCCAACTGGAGCAATGACTTTGTAAGACTCAATCTTAGTATGGATCCACTCCATGTGCTACGAAGACAATTTTCAAAAAGTACATATATTAGAGACAAGATACTGGAAAGGGCCTAATAGATGAAGTTTAGCTGAACTTATGAGGAAAAATGAACAAACATACCAGTTTTGAAGGACTGTAGATAATAAAAGAGGCAATACAAGAAAACAACTATTGCAACAAACAATGGCCCAACAAAGAATAAAAGTAGTCCTTGCAATAATAGCCAAAAAGCATTCCTGAAGGTAGAAACGACAAAAGGTCAGATCCAACCACATGACTCTAACAAATGCCAAGAAGGAAGCAAGTACAATACGAAAATATATCATATTCAGCCACTCTTGCATGATACTTTGGGATTATTTAATAGAAAACAATGTGAAAGCACTAAAAAATGTACCTTATTTTGCGAGATGGTCTAGCTGTCGTAGTGACATTGACAAGCTCTGCCTCCAACTCTTTTTTCTTTTGTTGTATTAAAAGTAAGAGAATTCAAAACCAAAAGAACAACATTTATAGATAGAAGGCATCAATCATAGATTTTGAAAAGAACAAACATACCATTGTATCTCGCATTTTCTCGAACAATATTGATTTCACTGGTTCTTTCCCAATCCAACGACAAAGCTCAAGTGTCAAACCTTTTGATGAAGCACGAACATGTTGGTCTTGGTGATCGAAGAGCTCAGGCAGCATCTTTAGAATTCTTTTGGGGGGAACTATCTTTGCCCCAAATTCACTAATGAGAAACAAAACCATAGGAAGAACTTGCCATTAACAGTTGTAAACAGATTCCTTCTTACTTGTCAACCAAAAAAGAAAAAAAGAAGAGAAGATTAAATCACAGATCACGCATATTCTAACCTTAAAGCTTGAAACATAACATCAATAGCAGGAACAACGGCTTTGGCCACTTTGTTTTTAATAGCTTTCTCCATAGCATCCTGCAATGAATCTGATCCTAGTAAAGGTCCACTCAGGGAGAGCAAATGTAAGTAGCCATTCGCAAGAAGTAGGGCACCTTGACTACACAAACGATCATTTAATATACTGTTGCGGCCCCTCCACTCAATGCCAATTGGTTTTGAGTTGGATATAAAGTTTCCACATGGTATTAGAGCAGGGCCCGTTCCACCCCATATTAAAAAAATTATAATCCACACCCGATGACAACAAACCAGCAAAAAGATTGCACTATGATAGCCCAAAAAGAGGCTACAAGTGATAGGCCTGAAATGTGGCTGCACGTGAGGGGGGTGTCAAGTAATATAATCTCACATTGATTGGGGAAAGAATGGGTGATCACTTATAATAATGTTGGGAGTCTTAGGACCTCTTCACTTACTACCAATTGGTTTTGAGTTGGATATGTCAAAATAAACAAAATTGCACTCTCGCTAGACAACTCATCAAATCTCTCCATAACAAAAGTAAAGGAAATAAATTGGGATGCATTTGGATGGCTTTCTACCCCTAAATTCCTTGTTTTGGACCGGAAGTGTACTGTTTTCACAAAGATACTTGTAGGGTTAGCATTCTTTGTCAACATTGTTCAATTACATATGCAAGGAAACTTCTAGCCCTCAATATTTTCACTGTTAAATAGGTTTGTTCTAAACCACAGACCTATATTCTTCTACAGACTATAGCTAAATAAGGCCATAACATCAATGTTCCCTTTTGTAGAATTCAAAATTCAAAATCCTTCATATATTAGAAGCCTACGACTATTGAACTAGGAAATGTCTTTAATCCACTTCCAACATTGATCAACATCCATCAACTGTTTATTTAAATTTAAATATGGAAGATCTTTCGAGGGTGAAAGCAAATTTACTTTTTCTACACAGACACAAGATGGGCTAAATCATTTGGACTTCAGCTGAGCATACAATCAAATTTCAGCCACATAAACAAGCAGCATACTATTGAAATTTATGGAAATGGGGAAAATAAAATCATGAATTTCATGGTTACAACAAGAAATATCATCAGAACTATTGTGGGGCAGAGTTGACAAATTTGTGCAGTGAAACTAAAGGAAAAGCACCAAGTACGCCAAAATAATGAAGAACAAGAAGTCATTCCGCAAATCAGCATAATCATAGTGTTAGCCCTAAGGTCTTAAATTTTGGTGATAACAAACATACCTTTAATTGAGTTTTATTTTTCTCATAATAATTAAGTTTTATAAATCAGTGAACTTAACCAGAACAATACTTCAATTATTGGACTAATGCTATTATTGATCATGTTTGTAGGACATCGAAGGAATTCCTCTCAAGACCCCAAGGACACATGATTCATTCTTCTTGAGCCCAATGATGTATCAGCAATTCTCCTCAGGCCTAAGATACTAAAGCTGCATCAGAGATATATCAATATTTCCCCTCAAGCAAAGGATACTACCGTTGTGGTTCAGAGTAACTAACACAAAGACCATGAAATTCAAGCTTTAATGAAAAGGAAATAAGATCATTAAGGAATCTTATGGAGGATTGATTGAGATACAAGATTTTTTGCATCATTCATCATCTCCAATAGTCAAGATTGTGGTAAAAAACAAGAACTGATATAATTGTGGACTAAAGATTTATGGCTATGAAGTCAAAGCAAGAGGAAAGAAGAGGATTATGGGTTGAATCATCTCCAACAGCTAGAAAATCTAACATCCAACAATCATTTTTTCCCAAGAATAAATGGAAAAGAATAGCCCCCATCCAATTTCTTCACATGTATCAATTTGAACATCAGTTAAGTTTTTGTTCCTCTCATCCAAGCTTTATCTTGCTAAATACAGTTAGTCAAAGTATTGATACTATAACCTCTGTTGTAAAAAGGAATAATTGAACACCCTTGTTTCTGATACCAATTTGTATTTTACTGATTGATCTTGGTGGAAGGAACAACCACTAACTAGCGTTGGATTCTTAGCTAGTTGAGATAGTGGATTTGGAGAATCGCTCATTGCAAAATGTTGTCTAGCATCCGTGAAGCTAGATGATTTGTAACTCCTATTCGAGATAGTTTTGTGAATCATAAAGAGGACACGTGAGGTGTGGAAGTAGGCCTTGAGTTGCAGATCAAAGCACGATAAATCTTTGTTCGATTTCCCTCTTCCCTACACCTTTATTTCTGTTTTGCATATCAATTTGGTCTGGCATTGAGTACGGTAATTGCTTGGTTAGACTCTTTAGTTTTGATATAATTCTAACAATTTCCGAAAATTCGTTCTTCATTTTCATGTGTTTTTTGTGCTATGTTCTGTAAGCTAATTCCATATGTCTGAGCCAGCTAAATCTCTCCCTGTTTAAACTAAGTTTTAGGTTTCGTTTTGCACGTGAGAAACACAATTGGGTTGCTATCTGGAAAAACAGGTAATAATGCATCACTACACAGAAGTGGAAGTATAGTGTGGGATTAGAAATTTAGAAGCAATATTAAAGAAGCTAATGTAAGCCCCAATACAAGTTTCAGTATATGTCAATCGCAAGTTGCATCAAACTACATACTTTATTCTCCTGTAGTTATCCATTTTTGCTTTTGAGTAATAGCACAAGCAAGAGCCGTGTTAGAATTAACTAAATAGAAAGCATAAAAATGTAAATTGTTCTTCAATTTCCACATACCAAGAAAGCATCCACAGCCTCCACCTCTACCAAAAGCATTAACACCATCTGCGATTTTTCGACTGTCTTCGGTCTACCCGTCAGGCATTTCCCAACGATTGCATCGCATACTTCTTTCGCATATCTTTGCACATAGAATAAATCAAATTTTGAAAATTCATGAGAATACCACAGCATGCAAGAAAGTACACAACTACCAGCATAAAGTTCAAAACCTTCCAGCATCAGCATCCGTGGCTTTCAAATACGCCATTAGGGCATCAAGAGCTTTGTCCTGCACCGATGTATTTGAATCTGCAATGGTCTTCTTAAAGAACGGCCCTGTCCAACAAATAAGATTGGTTTCTATAGTGAGAGACCCTAAACAACCCTATCAAATTTATTCCAACGGAGAATATAAACTTCAATGGACAGAAACAACCAAAAACCTCTGTCAATAATGATTACCATACACTTGTCCACAGTAAAAGTGGCTAACTACAAATCAAACAGATAGCTCAAAGTGGCAAGAAGGGCAGAGGGTATGTGCATTACAAGCACAAGTCTCCAATTCGACTCCCACTAAGGGCAAAAAGGGTAAGTGCATTACAAGCACAAGTCTCTAGTTCTAGTTCGACTCCTACAGAGGGCGAAAATTTAGTACACCCTCCCAAAAGCGACAATGACTGTGCTAGGAGGCTCCGGTTTACAGTATGGCCATTTGCAGTTGACGGTGTCGGTTTCGGATCATTAAGAAAAAGTGGCTAAATACGTCTTGCCAAAATAATGCCTCAATTGATGATGTCTAACTAGAAACGGAAAGTGACGTAGAGGCACTTCTGTACTAACAAGAATGGCAATGGATGGGAATGACCATTTTAAAACCATAATTCCATTTCGAATGGCCATTCCGTCAAAAACATACACCATAATTCTTCTTTTTTTTGTAATGCAGGGTGTGCCAGCTTGCGTGCACCTCAACTATTCCCTACAGTTCCTCTACAGCCCTCCCCCAGCCATTTCACATGCTTATACATGGGTGAGGTTGCTAGCAAGGAGAATCGAACCTAAAATCTTAGAAGGCCAACCCCTTCGAGTTATACACCATAATTCTAGGAAATACACATAGACCGGTGAAACTATCGGTAACTTCGATGACAAGAAAAGAAACCCTAACTCACCAAACGCTCGCAGGCACGGGTCCTTGGGATCCGCGATGGATTCGCAGACTGAGGCGAGGTCCGTGTTGGCCTCGTTCCTCACTTTCCAGTTCTTGTGCGTCAATCGATCCTCCCATGGCAGTTTCTTCGCCTCCTTCAACAACTTCTCATCCTCCGACATCGTGATAATCTCTCTCTCTCCAAACTATCTCGACATTGTGATAACCTCTCTCGCAATACCTATCCGTCTCTTACTGCAAAAGCTGTTAGAGAGAGAGAGTATAGAGAGAGAGAGGGAGGAATTTCCTCTGTTTCTTTTTCGTGCGTGGTAGAGATAGAGAGAGAGAGAGAGGGAGAGGGAGGGAGAGAGAGAGTATTTATTTCTCCTTGAGTAGGGCTTTTTTGCGCTCCGAATGGGCCCAGTAGGGATCGGACAAAATAGCCGACGGTTATGAAGAATTTTTTATTATTTATTTCCCAAATTCTGTTACGTTTAAGGGTGGCGTAATCGGATGCGAACATTTCTCCTGCGCAAGTGTGGAACGATTCTGTAAGCCTGGCAGTCCAATTTGGAGGGGTCTCGTGCCTGGCCTAATAAAAAACGGAATGCGAGATGCTGTCAAGTGGGGGTGTTTGGCAACCGTATTCAAAGGCTAATTCGGTCGTTCATCTCTAAGGCAGTCCAATTTAGATGGGTTTCATGTCAGACCTAATAAAAAAGGGAATGCAAGATGCTGTCCGTCAAGTGAAGATGCTTGGCAACAATACCCAATGGCTGATCCGACTGTTTATCTCGACTTGAACGACTTGGATCTAATCCAAGCACGTAAACATCAATTGCCTTGAAGGTAATTTTTTGTTTTTTTTTTTCCGAAAAAAATTGACAAGGCAAACGACCAATCTTTTAGAAATGCCCGAGCTCATATATTTGTTTGAAATCTTTTTACTAAACTCCTATTTTTCCTTTCAATGCTTTTCGATGTTGCAATCGTATCGAACCATATTTGCTTTACCTTGGACTTACATCCGCAAGGATATGGGGGTTTTAGAAATTACTCATTCCGTTCATTTTTAAGAAAATATTATCATTATACATTTTGCATCAACTATTACCACCACTTTCCTTACTTACCTTCTATGGAAATATCATCATTATACTTGTAATCACTAAATTTTCAAAATGAAATCTACTTTTCATGGCAAAATGAAAAATGTATCAATTTTTAATTACTAACTTTACGAAAAATAAAATACTGGATTCTAAAAAAGGGATAGAAAAAGTACTGGGCGATAAGGTTTTCTAAATTTGGAAGTGAATACTCGCGGGTTATATCTCGTCATATTTGTTTATGTGTTAAATTGAAAAAACAATAAGAATTTTTTTTTTTTAAAGTAAGATCTTTTTTTATTTACGTCTGACAATATGGACTTTATTCTTCGTATTGGGTACATTCAAAATATTTTGGTCAAAATATTTACATGAATTCAGGATCCATCCATTCGTATATTTAAATTTAAAATATAGATATGGAGAAAAGGATTGTCATTTTTGGTAATGTAAAGATAAAACAAATTGTATGTTGGACAATAAAAATTTGTATAAATTTATATATTATGAACACAAGATTCTAATACCATGATTCATAAAAACTCATGTTGAACCACTGAAATTCATATATCGAACTACCAAACAATTCATATAATGAGTGACAAAAAATTGCATGTTGCATACCGTCAAGACAGATTGAGAGGCAGATGAACTCGAACGACCGCCCTATCTATGTTACAAGTTTTCGTTACAGTTACAAATTTACAATAGTTTTGTCTCAAAAATTTTACAATCATATATGTTCGCCCGCCTGACATCGTTTTGAACAATCCAACCCTCGCCAAACTACTGACTTGTTGGAAAACAATGACATTTTCAATAATATTTTTCCTTTTTTCTCTTTAAAGTGGATAGAAGTGCACAAGATTGTTATTGTCATAGTTACAGTTTTATATGATCGTTAGTAATTGAATAGGTTGGTCGAAAATACTATTCATAATTTTTTATAGCATTTCTACCATTTGTATTAGCGAAATTAAAAGTGCATTTAATATGATACACAATACTATTTTTTTAAATGTTCGCTCACCAAACCTTAAAAATCCGCGTCCATTCCTGCATACCGTACACCCTGAACGAACAGGAGGATGTACGGAAGCATTTTTCCTAAATGTTATAGCTTGGGTTTAATTGCTTATATATGCTGTGTTAGTTTTTCACTTTTTGTAAAACTACACTGCCATTTTTTGAATTTACAATATTGTTCTTTTAAACGACAGATGAAAGCATAAAAAAATAAAATGTCAATTTTGTAAAAAGGCAGGAAGGTCATAAAATAAACAAAGGGCTGGAAAATCAATTCCTATAAAACAAAAAAGTGTCACAATGTAATAATCAAAATCAAAAAGATTGTTAAAGTTAGAAATGTGTGCTTAAAAAAATGCTCACATTATAATAATCAAAATTAGCAATCTCCTAACCAATAATCAAATTTGGGCATTTGAATAATCAAAAGTAACAATGTGGATTTTACATTGCTAACTTTAGCAACCCTCAAAATGAATAATCAAAAGCTTGCCACGTCAGTTTTAATTATTCACTTTTGATTATTACATTACGGATGCTCTTAGGCCCCGTTCTCGAAAGGGCAATAAGTACTTATTTTTTAAGAAGGAATTTCAAGTTCAAAAATTATATGTTTACGCAAATAAATTTTCTATCAATACGAATCTTATTTGATAGATTTCATTGAGAACTTCAATACGATGCAAAAAAAAAATTAAAAATTATTTTTTATTTACATTCTTTTTGATTTTGAAAATTTGAAATAATTATTTATTATTATTATTTTTTTTAAGGTTTTCTGAAACGGGGTTAGTGCTTTTGTTTTACACTTGGTGGAATGGTTCTGCACTCCTTCTGTCTGCTTCTACCGCCGTCTTCCCTCTCTCGCCCGTCACCCCGTGAACCAGACCGGTGTCCGACTGGATCAAATCCATTGAATCTCTTCCACGCTTGACCGGTGTTATATCTTCCTAGGCTTCTCTACCAAGTGCTGCCATTGTACCATGAAATATATTTCAGGCAAAACCACATCAACAAAGGAAATCTCCCTATCCAAAGCATTCAAAGTCCTGTCGAACTTCGTCAACGCCGAGACCGGAGCCTCCCAAGCAGTATCCTTGTACCTGAGGTGCGCTTCGGCGTCGTATGACGAGTTGACAACCTTGTTCGGCTCCACAAAGACCTCAAGGCTTCGAACGAAAGCCGAGAAAACTCGAGCAAGAAGAGAACGAAGTTAGTGAGGGAAAAGAGGCATAATAAGAAGAGGAAGAGTGATGAGAACAGTTAGATGAAGAGGAGGAGAATCGAAGGCGAATATTAGATACGGGTTTTTGCGTCATTGTCTTTTTTATTTTTTGATAACTCAGTGTCCGAGCCAACTTAGGCGCAACTCGACTAATCTTGGGTGCCAATCCCCTGCCCACATGCGATGAGCCCAATTCAAGCCAGAGCAATTACTCTAGACTGGCCCAGAGGAGTTGATAGCACCTAAGAACTTTGGAACCTAGTACCCATATCCCAGGTTTTTGCTTCATTTGTTGATGTTGTTAGTAGTTCTTGGTTAGTGATTTGAGGTTTTGATTTGGAGCAAAGAATGGATTAGAGGTCTTTTGGGCTGTGGCGATTGTGGTAATTTTTTCATGTAATGCCAGGGGATTTGCCTATTGTAGAAACGTTGTATAGGAGGTGAGAAATCTGGGGTTAGAATATTCTAGGGATATTTGGAGAGGGATGAGAATAATGAATGATTAGGCGAAAGGACTAGTTGAAGAATCTGTGCTGGTAAAAGAACAAGGCAAACAGTAGGAAGAAACCCCTGGCAGAATTCACTTTATCTCTTGAACTAACGAAGACTAAGTGTGATATTTTTCTCTCTAGAATCACTACTTAAAACCGTTAGAAGCCAAGGAATTTTTCTCTTTGACAATTATGTTAGAAGATATATATTTGAATGAAATTGATTTATGGTAATTTGTGTCATGCATTTTATTGGTGTAGTTATTGATTGAAAATGTTTGGGGCATTTTGAATGAGAATGACTAGATCAAATTCAATGTTGTAATCGGTAGTTATGTGAGTTACTATTGTCATAGCTTTGCAGGGGATGAATTTGAGACCACTGGAAATTTCATCCTATCATTGATGATCAGAATAATCGAGACCAAATTCCATGTACGCTTGTCGTTGAAATTAGATTGGAAGTGGAAGTTGATCTTGATATAGTTGAATGTGGTAAATCTTCCATGTACTACCAGGAAACTTTCCTCGGTTACAATTATTTCAGAAGCTATATATCTTGTGTTATGCATTTATTGGCTTATCATGTGACTTATGATGACTTGTGTTCGTAGTTGTTAAATCAAATTGTATGGTGCATTTGAATGAGAATCACTAGATCAACTGAAATAATATCATGGATAATAATGCAGGTTCTTATAGAAACATCGAAGGGGATGAATTGGAAGCCACTATAATTTTTGTACTTGATAACATGGATCTAGTATGGTAATCAGAATACCGGGGACCAGATTGAGGGTGCTAGTGGTTGAAATTAAATTGAAAACTTTAAGCCATCCACTTATTTGCTGATCTTTTTTGTAGCAAATGGAAGCCATCCTCCTTTATGTTTGGATAGATAATTAGTTGGTTTATTACTATTTAGGTTGACACCGCATAAGATGCATCTATGCATCTAAGCTTTATGCAGCATATACTGGCAGCTGTACTGACTTATGCAGTGATAGATTTTCCCGGTGTATTGCATCTATTATTTTAGATGGTAATTTGGAAAACTTCGATCTTAAATCATCAACCAAGAACTTCTATGATTATTTTAATCAACCATGTCGTATTTTAGTGCCCCTGTGAGAAAGATGTGGCCACTCATCCACATTGGCAAACCGAAGAAATGTCTTCATTTACTTTTGTTTTCAATCACATACTCTTTAGATCATAGCCTTAATCCAGTACCCCCTTGGCCAACTCAGCCATCTCAAGCCCCAATGTTGTTGGATTTCTTAATTTTCTGCTCATAGGAATGCAGTCTATGGAATATATTTTTTCGCATGAGTAAATCAAGTTGTAAAGCTTCAATTTTATATTGCTGTCAAGAGACCTCGAAGGATAGACCTGTTGAATATGGATCCACATCCTGCATTTTAAATTTGACTTCATGAACAAGTTCAAGCTTGGCATTGTTGATCTTAGCACGGAGTGTGGACCCTGGTATTTACTGCACATCAAGCTACGTGTCTTGCGGATAAAACTGAATTGCAGTGAAAGGTGTACTCCGATGCATTGTGTTTCCTATTTCATGATAGTTAAACTGCTCCAACTATCGTGGACATATAGCTCACATTAGGTGAACCATGTGATTCAGTTTTTTTTATTTTCTGCATCCAAATTCACTTATGTCAGGTTTCGAATTCGAACTACTAACCAACAGATCTATCTCATGGCAATGCTAGATAAGTGGTTCAGCATCTTATTTTTGCTCCCCTGACATTGAATGTGAATTGTTTTTGGTTATCATATTTGCATTTGTTGTGTTCAGCTTTGAGAATTCTCTTTTGTAGTGGTCTGCAGCAGCGTAGTGGAAGAGACTCATAATAAGGAGTGTAAAGATACAAAGAAAAGCGAAGGAAGGATGAGCAAGAGCCTGAATATACAATATCATGATGTTCGGCCATCTAGTTTGAGGTGTCGGAATCAATCAGTTGTTTGTTAGGAACTTTACTAGTCAACTAGGAATCAGATTGATGGCTGAATAATTATGCTTCAAAGACTCTAAAGAGGTTTATAATTCTAATATATGTCTGTTTGACTAATAATATATGTCTGGTTGACTAACAGGAGCCAAAAGGCTTGTAGCCCAATTGTATTTTCTGGTCCTCTCTTGTGGGAGGATAGGGTTCGAGCCTTGTCGTAGACGTTTGTGGGTTCAAGGCTATGGACAGCCTTTGGACCCCCTATGGACTAACTTACTAACTCCCCTCTAACCCTCGTCCTCTAGCCCTCGTTGATGTATAAAGAGTGGCAAAAAGAAAAAGAAAAATAAAAGAAAAAACCTAACAGGAGAAAGATGTAAAAATTAATCACCCGATGCTTCATTATACTGCTGTCGTTTTCATACATTTTGGCCCTTCATTTCTGCTTTGTTCATATGAAATCCAGTGAAGCATTAGTAGTTTATTAGGTTTTTAGCTAACTGCCTATTAAGAGCATTCTGGTTAGTTGGCTTTAGAAATGGCTACAGTTCAAGAGTATTGTGATTTTTGAATTTCCTTTGAACTCAGGTTCCTTTCTATAGACTGGTTTTATTTGCTGAGATTCAATTGCAGTTTGGTTCTATTTGCTGATATTGAATTACAGTTTTACTCATACAGATTAAAGTGAATTGCTATGGCATCTCTTCATATCCTCCTTGTGCATGTTTTGTTGTCTTCGTTTTCATAGACTTGATGCACGGACGTTCTGCCACCTTCCTGGCGTAGTCCGTTTCGGTTTTCATAGCCAAGAGAAAAGGAGGGCCTGGGGTGTTGGGAGCAGAGGAAGTTAAAAAGTTCAGTGACTTGGAGGTTCATCGAATAAAAGAAAAATGCGGTTGACTACTCGAGGATCAGAGATCGACTGCCTGTATCTCAATGACTCTGTTTTGTGTGCAGTCTTCACACACCATGCACCAATTCATTCAGTTTGTTGGTTTCTTTCAGATTGCTTTAGTTAGCCCATTGTATATGTCGGGAAAATTTCGACATAACGTAAATTCCAGATAATGCTTTAGTTAGCCCATTGTATATGTTGGGAAAATTTCGACATAACGTAAATTCTAGATAACAATTTCATTGATACTGTAACAATTACATAATCGAAACATAATACAAATACAAAACAAAATGGAACAGTCGAGATACAAATTGATTTTTTAGAAAATCAAACCGAGTCCTGTGTGATACCATAGTTTTCTTAAGAAAGATTCGCCGCCTACCGTCGGTATTGTAGGTTCTTGTTCGGCGTCTTTCTCCGAGGGTTGGCTCGGCGAAATCGGAAGCCGTCGGAACACCACCGTCGACCGCTTTGACGGACTAACTACCGCCTGCCTCTCTCTCTCAAAAACGAATTTCAAAGTATGTTGGAGTGTTGTGAATTTGCTTGTGCTTTCTCTAAAACCGTGATCCTCCTTTTATAGAGAGAGGGTGACAATTGTAACTCCAGGAAGATGAATGCAGCCATGAATTCTGCCAATGAATAGGGAGGTTACAGGATTTGAATTCACAATCATGGAGGGGTTTCGGGAGTTGCAGAATCCACACATCAATACGTCTATTGATTGTGGTTCGTTTAGATACAACAAATTCGACACATGCTCGGTTGCCTTGAGAGACCCTCCGGTAGCCCTAATTTCATTCATCTGAAATTCCGTAAAATTTCCAATAGTATATTGTAATGGCCATTCTGGATCGACAATGTCACTATTTAGCTAAACGTGCTCTAGCTTGCAGATAATCTACTTTTACTTTCTTGCTGCTTGTATCTCTGTTGGACCTGCGTTCTTTTACACTTAAACGTAACTTGTTTTTTTCTCCTCATTTGGAACTTGAATGAAAATAAGTTAAGTTCATCCATTCTTTTAAACTTAAATTTAATTGCCTATACGGGATCGAAAAAAATATTAAACTATACGGAATCGAAAAAATGAGACCAATGATAACATGCATCGAATACGGGACACTTCACTATGAAAATGAGATCGAAACTATACAGGATCACTTCACCATACAGGATCGAATGGTAGCATGCATTGAATACGGAATAGAAATTATACGGGCTCACTTCACTATCACACATTTATGTCTTTTAACGTATAGAATGAGACCAATGGTAGCATGCATCGGATATGGAATCGAAATAAATACTATTAAACTGTCCTTTTTATCAAATAGTGTTGAAATAAACAGGGCCAAAAGAAATCAATGTGATTTTTATACCCCGTGTATCAAACGAATATAAATGCTAGTTTATAAAGAACAACGTGACATCTACCTATAATCAAAATCTTACTGCACCTCCACCCTCGGCAACTCTGAGGCTTTCTTTAGAACATGGAAAAAGTGATGGAAATAAACTAAGAGAAAAAATGGATGAAGATTTTCACTATTTACAAAACTTTAATTCATTGGTTTTGTTAGTTTAGTTTTGGTAGTGGGTGGATAAAGAGATACAGTAATAATCGAAGAGAGGGTAATAATCGGAGAGAGATAATAAAGTAATAATTAAAGAAATAGGTAATGATTGGAGAAAAAAATAGGGTAATGATTGAAAAACTAAACTAAAATGGGAACTGGATAAAGTCATAATTTTCTCTCATCCAAACCATAAGGGGAATGACTTCGGTATCCCCGGTCATTTTAAGAACACCGTAACTCTTGGCATAACAAAGTTATTATGAGTATAACCAAAATTCATTACAAGCATAACAGAACCATAACTTGTTTGTTATGTCTTGGTTGAGTTTGGTTATACCTTAGTTGGTTTTTCACTTTTTTGGATATTCCTTAGTTATGCTTAATTTGGGTTCTGTTATGCTTGTATGAGTTTTAGTCATGCTCATAATGGTGAACTTATGCCAAAAAATTATGGTGTCTCCAAAATGACCGGGGACACCAGAACATCATCCAACAATAAGAGTGAAACTTTTTTAACTTTTTTCATTAACTTCACCATTATAAGCATAACTAAAACCCATTACAAGCATAATAGAACCCAAACAAGACATAATCAAAAAATATATAAAAAATCAATCAAGGCATAATTAAACCCAACCAAGGCATAACAAATAAGTTCCCTTCCTCATTTTCTCCCATTTTTCTTAAGTTCCAAACAAAATCTGAATATTTGCATCCAAGGGCCCCAAAACCACAGTAGAGAGCCTTCATGCTCCCCCCGTCCCACGTTCTGTTCAGACGCCACGTGTAAAGGTTAACAAGGGTTGTAGGCTTGTAGCTTGTGAGCACAAACCTCAGGTCTTCCCCAGCAAAAAGGAAAATAATGAGAGACGAAGAGTCGAAGTTACTCCTACTCCTACTCCTCTCATTCATTACTCTCTCTCTCTCCCCTACTCCTACTACTTCATTCATTCCTCTCTCTCTCTCTCTCTCTCTCTAACAACCCATTTGGCAACGTAGGTGAGAAAATAAGAATTTGAATGGATAAAATATAGGGCGCCATGTTATATTTACCAATATAACCCTCTCAGCCCTAGATCCTTAGGCTCCGTTCCGGAACACCTTCTTAAAAAATAAGTACTTATTTCACATTTTCAAACTCAAAAATAATGTAAATAAAAAATAATATTTCAATTTTTTTTGCACCGTATTAAAGATCTCAATGAGATCTATCAAACAAGATCCATATTGATAGGAAAATAATTTGCGTAAGCACATGATTTTTGAGCTTGAAATTGCTTTCTTAAAAAATAAGTACTTATTTTGCTTTCCGGAACGGAGCCTTAGTCGTTTTCTTCTCCCAGCTCTGTATTCCTTCTTCTCTCTAAACTCGATCAACGAGAATCACCGCTACAACAATGGCGATAGAACTTCACAAACCCCCAATCTAGTCACCCGTAATCCCGCCACAGTCATCACCAGTGGACTCCGAACTCGAAGACCCAAATCCCAAACCCCACCAACCCGACCTGATCGACGACGACGGCTCCTCCGCCAAGGACACGGGAAGTGGGTTGCAGCGGTGATGGTGGGCTGAGGACACGAGAAGTGGCGGCAAGGGGAGCGGCGCAAGGGGTAAGATCGGAAGGAGCTCTCTTTCTCACGGAATCTCGCCAATATTGGTGAGAAACGAAATGGGGGTTTGAAGGGGTTCTGCTCTCTCCCCCTCTCCCACCGTTTCTCACCTTCCTGTCCATCCAAACGTGCGAGAGAGAGCTCTCTCCCTCAGTTTCGTTTCTTTTCTCTCGAAGTCACTCCATCCAAACGAAAGCTCGTCTCCTCGCGCGTTAAATGGAGTCGGGCCACAACAGCTGTTCAATCCACCTTAGCTACTCGATCTCAGTGTTTTTGCTGTTCAGTTAGACTCCACTATCGGAATCACACAATCAAGCCCTTTCGGTCGTGGTAATTTTCGCCTTCATCACCAAATTTTAGGTTTAGATCTGAGGATTTCGATGCCAAAGAAAAATACACAAATCAAAACAAAAGAAACAAACCAAGAAATACGTGGTGAGAGCTAACCTAAGAAGTGGCTGGCAGGCGAGGGCTCTGGCTTAGAATGTACATTGTTATGCATGCCTTCCATTGTGATTGAATGTGGAATGTAGTACAACCCTGATTTTTCTCAATTTTTGTGATTGAATGTGGAATTCATAACCTAAGATGGCTTCGAATGTACATTGTTATGCATACCTTCCATTGAAATGTTTTTGCTAGATTACAGAAGTTGAAATGTGAACTAAAACCATCTCCCCCTTCGCTAAAATTTGTACAATATCTTAGCAGAAGTATGAGTAAAAGCTTCATTTGAGACATGAAGTATTTCAATGGGAAAGGTGCAAGCACACATTCAAACATGAACTATGAGCAAAACCTTCACTTATTGTGTAGTGGTAAATTTGGAATTCACAAAATGGCCTTCAATAGTTTGAGTTTAAACGACTTTCCATTTTTTAGCTTTAAACTCCTTTTCTCTAGGTTTGGGTCAAGGAGTGGAGAGATGTTCTGGATTTTCTTTACACTTACTTAATTTGGGCCAACATTTGAGTAAGGAGTGAAGATGCTCTAATAGAACTTGCTGAGCTGTTGAATGTGTGAGTTAATGGATTCAAGGGGTTGAATCATCTGATTAGTGCAAATGACAAAGGTTAGCCCTAAATTGCTAGTGTCTTGAATTCACCTGTCTGAATCTTATTCTTGCTTACAGAGTTATTGGGCGAATTAATCATTACAAATGTCAAGGTCTGGGCAGAATTTGTCAGCACAAAATGCATTGTCGTCATCACCCAGGTCAAGGGAATGGGAAGGACCCGCACGGTGGACGGAGTATTTAGGTCCAGAAATGACCTCTCCACTGACATCTAGGAGACCTAAGAATGCTGGGTCTGAAGGGGCAGTTCAGAGTTCTGGTGGGGCCCACAAGGGATTGAGCATGCAGTGGCTGTATCAGCTTACTGCAGTTGCTGAAGGGCTTATGGCCAAAATGTATAGACTAAATCAAATTCTGGACTATCCAGATTCTGTCGGTAATGTGTTTTCTGAGGCATTTTGGAAGGCAGGTTTGTTTCCCAACCATCCAAAGATTTGTGTCCTGCTCTCAAAGAAGTTCCCGGAGCACCACAGCAAATTACAGCTTGAACGTGTAAGAATGAGACTTTGTAACTGTCAAATGTTTTTTGTTGTTGTCCATGGGAATAGCATTAAGTCTGTTTGGGAACATCGATGTAGGTGGACAAGGTTGCGTTGGATGCTTTGAATGACAGCGCAGAAGTTCATTTCCAAAGCTTGGAACCTTGGGTCCAGGTACTGTGTTACTTTACTTTGTTTTCAGTCATGGGCATGTTCAAATGTACGATGTTGGGGAAATTTTACTTTACATCGTTTTGTTTGTTATAGGTACTTTTTCTTTCATTGTGTTAAAATTAAGGTTGGAACTTGTTGCTTTCCCATCCCTCAAGGGAAAAAATGCATCTAAACCAAGGCATGAAGCTCAAAATTTGAAAATGGTATATTGGTCTCGTAAAAGGCGAAGTGTCTGTGCTCCATACTTTTCCTCGAATTCCATTTTACTTATAGTGTTTTGAGAATGCTCAAATACCATGAATGGAAGTCACATGGGAACAGGATATTGTTTAAGTGATTTCTACCTTAGGATTTCTAATCACAGTTTCAAGCTAGTTGTAGTCTTAGTGGTAACTAAGGGAGAGGGAAGCATGAAATTCTTTAAGAAGCTTTTCTAATCATTGAAAAAGAAGGCTCAACGGTCATTGTGAAGTAATATGTCAAATCCATATTGACATGACTTAGCGTCAAGAGAGAAAGAGAATACGGTGAAAACGCTTCATACACAATGGCTGATAAGGTCCCAAATCAAAGAGAATTTATTCATTGTTTTTTATGACAAAAAAATTCCCTTGCACTCTAAAAAGAAACCCAAATGTACGCAAATCGACATAAAGTATAATATTGGGGGTGGGGGGTGGTGGAGCCCTTTTCAACAATGTTTACTTTCTCCATAAACTCATAAATACATCAGGAGGGTGAGAAGAATCTTTTCCGAACCCAGTGATCACAGTCTCTCCAGAATACCAGTAGAGGGGTAATGACGATCCTTATGGACACTTCCTAGACTTAACGACTCACAATGATCAATAGAAATTCAGCAATCAATGATCCAGTAATTCCTCTTTTTTAATTTCTTTTGTTTTTGTAATTCTAGAATTTCTTCATCCTTTTTGTGTAGAGTTGCACTAGTTTGGATAGTACACTTCTGCCTGGTCTAATCATCCATTGTACTTCTGAGTTTTGAGCTATTCACCGGAAGAAAGATCTATGTATCGTTTAGAAGGGGTTGACCCTTCGCCACCTTCTTTCCCTTTTGGCGGATATTAAGGTGGAAGGGGATGACTTGGAAGGTTGGTGAAAGGTTCCTTGTCCATCACTCACCTCATCATCCAAAATCCGGTGCATCCCTCCAAAGTTCAACTCGAACGAATGCAAGAATTCTTTAGTGTTCTCAAAGTGAAAACCACTAGATGCTATCAGAAGGTATAATATCCCTCCACATTAACTACATTCTTGTCATGATGACTTGGAGATACTGCATTACTTTTTTGGGGTTTTAGGTGAGGTGTTCAAATATTATCTCGTTGGCGCCTTGACAGGATACGGTTTGTAACCAAATCAGGGATGGGGGTTAGGAGGGTTGGCCATTTCAATAGAGCCTGTTTGGGTAAATGGTTGTGGGAGGTTTTCACGGGAGATGGAGCGACTTACAGTAGTCATAAGGTGATTTGATGACAACAAAGGTGTCATGTTCTCATGGTTACTTTCAAAGGGGACATGGTTTTTGGGAGGTGGCGGCTTGGTGGCGACAGTGGCTGGGGAGTTTTGGGGTTTGTTGCTATGTTAGTTGTGGTTTGAGATTAGGGTTTAGGCCTCGCTCTGATACCATGTTGTTAGAGATAAAGAAAAAGTATGTAGGGTTAATTAACCCTAACACACATCACTGTTATTTATATTATAGATATAGAATACCACATTACATCATAGTTGTCACGGGCGAAAAGCGCACCGAGGCGCAAAGTCCTGTTAGGCCTGAGGCGAGAGGCGAGAGGCGAGGCGTGCGCCTTTTTAAAGCGAGGCGCACATATGCGGAAAAAAATAGAAAAAAATAGCACACACTAATATTTCAAGTAATAAGCACTAAGTCAATAAGTTTACCATCCAAAAGATACATAAAAATATTCATACAACGTCAAATAGCCACCGATCTCGCATAGAGAAAAACTAAAACGTCTAAATCAATAAAAAACAACCATCCAAGTACTTTTCCTAGTTGCACTTCAATCATCCTAAGGAGGATTTAGTTTACTAATCATCGTCCATATCAACACCAAGAAATTCGTCATCATCTTCTTCTTCTTCACCAACGGATTTGTATCCCTCGTCATCTTCCTCTTCTTCCGTTTCTTCGGAACCCGCCTCTTCTTCATCTACCAAATCAATTGGATTGGATGTGGCACTCCTTGCTCATGCTCTTGATGTTGTAGCTCTAGTTACATTGGAACTCTCTAACACTCCAGAAGCTCTAGCAACATCACCCCACATTAAACTATCATCACCAAACACCTGCTCATTATCTTCATCAGATTCTCCATCCATCCTCCCAGCCAACCACTCATTGCTTTCATCAACATTTGTCAAGGAAATGGGATCAATTGTATCTCGCATATCATATCGACGTTTTAGTGCCCTGTTATACTTGACAAACACCAAGTCATTGAGGCGTTTTTGCTGGAGCCTATTTCTTTTTTTGCTATGGAGCTGCAAGAATCAAAAGAACTTCTATTTTATTCAAGGAGGTGAAAACAATTAATAGTTGTATATGTTATTTGACGTAGATACTTACATGTTCAAATACACTCCAATTCCGCTCACAACCGGAAGAACTACATGTAAGGCTAAGAACTCTTATTGCAAACTTTTGCAAATTAGGTGTCGTAGAACCATATGCAACCCACCAATCAGCTATGCATTTGAAGTTTTGAACTAATTAGCCATCAAGCTATGGTAAAAATAAATTATGAGTAGAATATACCATGAAATTGTAAATTACCTGGTGCCCTTGTATTTCTTTGCCTAATTGCTAGTGGCAGTTCAAAAAGTCCCTCAGCTTTCATGTAAACAGTCATCTCAGAGGTGATTTTATTTTGTATCTCTTCATCTGCAATCAACTTTGTTATGCAATCGTAAATCCCTGTCATAACCTCAACATCTTGCTCAACTTGTGGGTTTGAGTAAAAGAACTCCGGATTCAAAAAATGTCCCGCAGCATGCAAAGGACGATGCAACTGGACTGCCCACCTATTGTCAATAATAGCATAGATGTCTTGGTATTTTTCAACCTTTTTTCACCAAATGATTTGGCTATGGCTTCTTTTGCCCTATCCATAGCTTCATATATGTATCCCATGGGAGGCTTTCTCTCGCTATCAACCAATCTTAACACCTTCACAAGAGGACCAGAGACCTTAAGAGCGTAGACAATATTATTCCAAAAAGAAGCCATCATAACATATCTTGCCACTTCTTTGCCCAACTACTCCTTTGCCCATTTGCTAGATGTCCATTCTTCTGAAATGAACATCTTCCTCAAATTGTTCTTTTGTTGATGAATCCTAGATAAAGTGAGGAACGCAGTTGCGAATCTTGTTTTTGCATGCCTCACCATTTCCTTTTCTCCAGTAAAACGCCTCATCATATTAATTACGTCGGGATGGGCATAAATATAACCATTAAACCTAATGGCCTTTTCAAAAACCACCTTAAGATGTGGTATCTTGAAAATATCTTCCAACATCAAGTCAATGCAATGGGCCGCACATGGTGTCCAAAAAAGATTTGGTCGCTTTCTTTGCAAAAACTTTCCTATTAGAAGTTGAAACAAAAAAGAAAGTATTACTACAAAGTACAACCTACAAATGTTTAACACTTGGTATGAAATATAATAGATAAAATTCTTACAAGCCGATACATTAGCAGAGGCACTATTTGTGACAATTTGGACTACATTGGGTTCACCGACGAGATCCACATACTTGTCAAAAAGTTCAAACAACCTTTTTCCATCCTTAGAATAGCTTGAGGTATCGATGGACTCGATAAACATTGTTCCCTTTGGACAATTCACCAAAATATTGATTAACCTCCTATGATTCCTATCATTCCATCCATCCGCCATTATAGAGCATCCATATTTCACCCAATCCTCTTTGTGATCCTTCATCAAACTATTTACATTAATCACCTCCTTTTTCAAATACGTGACCCGTGTCTCATGGTAACTTGGTGGTTTCATGCCCGGGCCATATTGCCCAATAGATTCAATCGCGGGCCCAAAACTCGAATATTTAACTGCATTAAAAGCAATACCGGCATCATACATCCACCTTGCGAATCTTGTTACTGCACGATCTCTTAGTTCTTTCTTGTATGGGTCATTTGCATCAATTGTTGGTTGTTTCCCTTTCCTATTTTTCACCACAACATCGGGATTAGGTGTGAAGAATACATCTATAGGCCCTTTAGTCTTCGGCTTTTTTGGCATAGGTTTAGAAACGGAGCCTTGACTGCTTCCAGTTCCAGCGGATTTACCTCCAACAGATTTACCTCGTCCTCGCCCAATGGCCCCAACCGGAATCTCCATAACATCATCTTCATCATCATCCTCCATACCATAATCATCAATATCTGGTATCATTTGCATTTGCTCTTTCAATGTTTTCTTTTTTCCCATATACTCTTGAATCTCTAGTTTTACCTCGGGTGGGCATCTTGGACAGCCTAACACGTCCCTATAACCTCCCACAAGATGTTTCTTTGCCCGATAAACCCCGCCATTTGTTATTTTGCCACAAAAATTACACTTAAATTTATTAGTGTTCGCGGGATCTACCAAACTGTGATACTTCCATGCGGGATCTGTTCTATTCGTAATTTCTTCGCTTGACATCTAAAAGCAAAAAAAAAAAAAAAAGTTACAGGATATTAGATAAACTGAATTTCTTGTATTTACGAAATTATATTTTTGTAGTTGACAATAATTACTAATTAACAGGCATATTATTGATACTAGAACTAACGAGAGAAAAAGAAAGGGGAAAAACTCTTTGGCGTATCTGTATGTCAGGGGTTTTTCCAAAGCGAAAAACTCTTTGAAAAACTCCTCTCATAGTAACACGTATGAGAAGAGAGAGAGGGAGAGAGAGGGAAAGGGGAAGAATACCTCAGGAGAGACGAGAGACAGAGAGATCGGCGAAGCAGAGATAGGAGATCGACGAAGCAGAGGAAGAGAGATGGACGACAGCAGCGGTGAGAGATGGACGACAGCAGCAGTGGGAGATCATCAGCAGTTCGTCGGCAGTGAGAGATCGTCTGAGAGATGAGAGATCGTCGGCGGTAGTCTTGGCAGAGAGATCGTCTGCAGTCTCAGACGTGAGAGACGAGAGATCGAGTGAGAGAGGTCTTGATCGAGTGAGAGAGGTAGACGAGAGGTAACCCTTTTGTGTTTTTTTGTTTCAAATCCAACGGCGTGGGTTAGATCTTCAATATTCTAGGGCTGAGATCAAATTTTAAAAGAAGCGCGCTTTTATTGCGCCTCTCGCTTTGTCACTTTTCCTTGCCTTGTGCGCCTTTCCTGCGCCTTATTGAAGGCGCTGCGCCTGGGCTGCCTCAAGGCGCAAGGGGTGCGCTGGGCCTCGCCCGGCGCCTAGGCGCGCTTTTGGCAACTATGCGTTACATGACTTAGTTAAGCAATGTGGGACTAATACATTCTAACACTCGCGATACAAATCACCTTCATTTTGTTATGAAATATATGGTCGATGATCATGGTCGTCAAAATCGTACGATTCACGATACGTTTGCGATTTGATTCATGATTCACGAAAAACGATACAAATCTATAGGTGAATCAGAGTTTGTATCATAATACCATGGTTTCTATCTATTGATTCGATCGCGATTCATGCAAAAACGATACAAATCTATAGGTGTATAAAGGAGTATCACAATTGTTGTGTTCGACTAATATGAAACCACACTTGCAATTCGCCTTAATTTTTCTTTTAGGAAACCAAGAATATAGGATAATATACAGTTAAGTACGAAAATTCTTATTCCCATGCAAAATTTGTTAAGATTGGTATTTATTATGATTTGGAGCATGTTAACCCTTTTTTCCTCATTCTTCTTAAAGATTAAAATAGTCATTCTAAAGAGGTTTACAATTAAGATACCTTATACTGATGTGTTATGTCTTTCATTTTGGTAAAATGTTCATATTTTGTTATAATGTGAGTCAATAGATGTGCTCAACGTCTTTAAAATGTTGTAATTTTAATTTGCTAGATGGTAATTATACAAGTAACTATGAATATTGTTGAGGATAATATGTATATGGATGCATTGTCTCACAAATTGATTTTTCTAATTTGTGTATCCTCTAAATCATAGACCAGGACATACTAGTTTAGTTTCGTACCTACGAGGCTACAAACTTTTAATGCGTTAAAGTTAAGCTTTCATTTTTATAATGAATTTTTAACATCTATATGCACATATCCATTTTACTGTAGTATTTATTTTTCTATTATGTACAGGTGTCTTTCCTACTAGGCCTGTGATCATCTCAATTAATAATAAACAACAAACTTTACTACAGATTTAAGCTTAAATTTTTAATTTTACAATGTATGTTTATTATGTAGGTGCGTAGATACATTTTCCAATGTATCTTTGAAATTTGGACTGAATCGTTACGATTCATGATTCGAAAAAGGGTCAATCCGATTCTCGATTCCATTCACAATTTGACAACCTTGTCGATGATGTATATAATTGTAAAAATGAAAGAGAAAGTAATGAAGTTATGGATCAAGAACCTCTTGTTCTATCAAGAGTGCATTTTTTCCTTGTTTGGTCAATTGCAATTCTTTGTACTTGAAGTGGTAGGCCCTAATATGTCCATTGCATTTTTGCAAGTCAATCTGCGATAACAAAAGAGATCTGTGTAGCTATCATGCATTTACTTTCTTTCTTCTGACTCAGCTGCTTCTTGACTTGATGGCATTCCGGGAACAAGCTTTGCGGCTCATATTGGATCTTAGCAGTACAGTAATTACCTTGTTGGTAAGTATACTAACATGCAAAATTTGGAGCATGGATGTATTATAACATGAACTTAAGGTATAAAGGATTAACGTGCCTTTTCTATTGGCTTTTCGTGTGATTTAATCCCCTTTTCTCCTAATTCCAATTTTTGGTACTTGTATAGTGTCCATGCTAATATATGTTTGCTAGTCATGCTGTTAAAACTCATCAACATGCAACAAAGGCTAGCGTTGCTAAGTTTTTCGGTCGAAGAGTGATGACATAATGTTCTATGTATTCTCTGATGCCTAGGTGTATTCCTTTATTTTGCAGCCCCATCAGAACTCTCTTATACTCCATGCATTTATGGACCTTTTTTGTGCCTTCGTCCGTGTCAATCTTTTTGCGGGGAAGGTAAGACCACTAACCATGTAGTTCCTCTTTGTTTTCCTTTTTGTCAGTGCTATTTAAATGACGAGTTTAATTGGTTTATCCAAGTCCAAGGGACCAAGACATATACGCATGATTCACTAGTATGTTTTTTTGAATGTGCTTCAACTTTACTGCAATATTTTGTGCCTTTGTCCCTGTCAATCTCTCTATGGAGAAGGTAAGACCACTAACCATGTAGTTCCTCTTTTTTTATTTTTTTATTATTGCAGTTACCAAGAAAAATGATGCTGCAAATGTACAACCTTTTGCATGCCATATTGCGTAACGATCGAGATTGTGATTTTTATCACCGGTAGGGGCTGCTTTCTCAGTTATCTTGATTAACTCTGCTAGATGCTCAGCAAGCTTGCTTAACTTCTTTTGGATCTTTGTGTGATTTAGTGGTCAAATACACAACATGGTTTCGTGCTATGTATAATGGGAGAGGGCTTGTCTATTTTTCCACTTGAGCTGATGCATAAGAAGGTGTCAATACATTTCTTGTGCTTCTTACATTAGAAACACTAAGGGTGGTTGTGAGTGCCATCAAAGGACTTCAATTACCTAACTAGACATAGTTTTTCTTCTGATATTTCTTCCTTGTGCAGTGTATTAGACTTAATCGGTAAAATCTTTTTCATATGGTCGTCAGCTTCCTGTTCTTTGCATACATTCTTTTCCTATTTATATAGTTGCATTATTCAATGGTCGAAGTGTCTCTGGAAGTTATTTTGCAACAAACCAGAGTTCTAGATTTACCATGATCTCTTTGTAGAAGTACTAGATAACAATGATCTCGTTGTATCACGGGTTATACCAGAACTTGCCTGCTGTCCCTCTGTCCCTCCTTGTGATTAGTTGATGGTCCTATTGTATAGACAAATATCCACATGACATATGCCTACTGGGTTGCTCTTTGACAAGCATGATCCTAGATTATACAATGAGTTCAGTCCTTTAAGAAAGGGAAACATTTCAAGGAGCAAACGGGAGTTCAAGAATTTGGGTTACCATTGAAATACTGGATGCCTTTTGCAAACTTAAAACACAAGATATTGTGGACAGCGGCAGCCGTAACCATTTTTCGCATAGGCTATTAAGGAAATTGTTACATGGTGTGGCTGATATATTCCTATTTTCATGAATGACAGGCTGGTTCAGTTCATTGACTCTTATGATCCACCATTGAAAGGATTACAGGAAGACTTGAATTTTGTCAGCCCTCGTATTGGAGAGGTCATATGTCTCTCTTCTTCCTGAAATGATCTCTTAGGAACTTCAATTTCAACTTTATTAAAATTGGCTTGGTCTGCTCAAATGTTGGAGTCAAATTTTACAGATTTTCTCAGTATCCTTTTAGTAGGAGCATTAATAGAAGTTCACTTGGTACCGGTATAGTTTGTGGCACTTTCCGAGTACTCTTTTTCTGCTACATGACGACAGTTGTAATTTATGAAAAATGCTAATGACTGCCATTTTGGTGGTGGATAATGTGTGAAAGTACAACGTTGTCCCTTAAAACAGTCTTGAAATATGTGAATGTGTATTGCTAACTGTGAAATGTGTATTGGAACTTTAACTCTTCTGCCATTATATGATTAATATCCACTGCACATTAGCTAAACTGATAATCTGTGAATGTGTGCGGGTATGTGTGAAATATTTATTGGTATTCTCACTTTGTTTGGCATTTTATGAGAAAACTGATAATTTAAACATGTACACAATACTTCTGATAAAGGTGGACGACTCGTGCCCTCGGTCCCAAGAACTTTAGTTTCCAGTGGTAAAACTCCTATAAGTAGTCCCTAGAAAAGACGTTTTACGTAAGAATGTAACAAACTTACTTGAGGACAAAATATTTCCGTTACTTGCCCAAAAAAAATAAAAATTATCTCGTCAGAGGTGTTGCTTGAAATTGTCTGTGTCTGCAGGGAATGATAAAATGCACTTATTTATGTATGTTTCCATTCTAATTTATTGCCATCTAGTCTCTACCTTTCTACTGAAAAAGTATTAATTCACGAGCTTTTTGCAATTTTCATTTGGACTAAGCAGGCCATATGCTTTTCCAGGTTTTAGAGGCAGTGGGACCTGTAATATTTCTCTCTACAGATACAAGGAAGCTAAGAAATGAGGGTTTTCTAAGTCCTTTTCATCCTCGATACCCCGAAATACTGACAAATTCAGCGCACCCAATGGTAAATGTGTTTTGATTAATGCTGAAAATGTTGGATGCCCTTGACTTACTGAAATCTGCATGATATCTCAAATACATTTACTATGACTGTTGTGTTAAGCAAAAGTTTGAGTTCAGTTGTAAGTTCTAAACATATTGCAGTCTCCTGTCATCTTAATTTTTTTATTTGCTTATGCAGAGAGCGCAAGACTTGGCAAATGTTACTTCTTATAGGGAGTGGGTATTGTTTGGGTATCTTGTTTGTCCAGATGAGCTTCTTAGAGTCACCAGCATCGACATTGCTTTGGTAATCTGAGGCAGTTACTATACTTTGGCTCTTATTGTGACATGGAAGATTGCTTTTAAAATTTCCTGTACAGTGGCAGAAGCAAGCATGAGAATAAAGGAAGATGGGCATCTTAGAGGATGTGACCACATGAAAGTGGATGACCGTTGATATTAATCTGTTAGAAAAACATATCAAACTAAATTTGTATTTGTATTCTGCCAGCAACATGGTTACGGCTTCATAAGGTGTCGTACACTTGCATGGTTGCACTTGCACCTACCATAGAATCTACGAAAATCCTAGATAGAAAACAAAATATAATTGAAATCTGGTAGGCCTTGAAGAATCTTTAGTTGTCTTTGTAAATAGGACATAAGACATAGGACGTTATGTCTCACATGATGAAAGAACTGAAAAGAAAAATAAAAAATACAAAAATGTGGTCATAACAAACTCACTATGCTTGTAGCTGATACTGGTTGTCTTGATATTATCATATCTTATATTCTGTTCCCTTTGTTTCAGAGTTTGTATATGTCAAGTTAGAGTTATATTGAAATGGATATGAAACAGAACTGCAACATTTCTGGTCTGTTGTGAATTTTTGGACATTTTACATCTACATATTTGTATTAATAGATGAGATTCATGGACAAAATTTTACCAAGTTGTATACTGATATTTTTCCTCATACTGTTGTTTAATTTCCTTGTCAAGATCATGTGCTGACATGAATTGACTTTTGTACCAATACAATTCAACTTCTGTATGCAATTGTTTTTGCCTCTGTAGTTCAACTCCAAGCATATGTAGTAGTCTACTTGATCCCACACGTCAATGATATTTGCTTGCAAGTTAGAGTGCCTTTTCTATAGGTCATCATTATATTCGTTATATTGCAGTGACACCCTTTGAATACTTCTGAAATATAAATTTTATACTGCTAGTATTTAAAGTATTACTGCATTCCCTTGGTTTACAAAATAGGCCGTTAGCCCCTTCTTTTACACAACCTTCTGTTGACACAAATGAAAATCTCGATATCAGCTAAAATATGCATTAAAATACCAACTTTACCCTTTTACTCCCCCTCACCATTCTCTCATTTCCTATCTACTCTCTGCTGGTAAAATGGTTTGGGTTGCTTCTAATTGGACGAGCTCATACATTCCACGTGCTGATCTGTTGATCAATGTCCGTTTCCCTCTTCATTGACAACCACTCTCTTTTTAATCTCCTGTCCTCTGCCCTCTCTCAACGGTAATTGTGCATCATTTGGGGCCCATTTTCCAGCACTGCATCCAAGTTCCAAGCTGTCGGTAACAAATTCACAGTTGTCTTGATGGACATTCTTGCAACAACATGGCTGCCGTAGTCGTTCATGGAATAGCAGTAGCAGCAGCAAGTGGTGGTTTGTGGCAGTGGCATCATCGAAGACTCTCAACCAAACTCAACCTCTGTCATCAAATCCCAATAACCCAACACCCACAGCTCTACCAATTGCTCCTGCTTGGGTAGCATTATATGTGATTATCAAGAAAATGAATCCCCGAAGAATGACTTGAAAAAGATTGTGGAGAAGGGAGAAAGAGAAGGGATTAAATGTGATGAAGAATAAGAAAGAAACAAATTACTATTATATGATGACGAATGTCTCATATGTTGTACATTAAATGTTAAAACCGAAATGGTGCAAAGAGCGACACAGAGAAAGTACTATAAAATTATCAAGAATGAGAAACCTTCTGGCTTGAAAAGGAGATTTGGGAATTTTTTTTGATCCATGGATCAGGAGCAATTGTAAAACTAGACCCAATATCTGGTAAGAAGTCGAAAGACTTGTTATACCCTCGGTATATTAGCCAACTGTTTGATTTAGTACACGATAATTCAGAAGTCATTAGCTTGTCAGATTTTGTTGATCTACTTCAGATGCATTAACTAAGCAACTGAGCAAAAATATTTCGAGGACCTTACTCGTTGCAATGTTACTGTTAACATTGTTTAATCTTTTGTTTTCCTGATACATTTGTCTATATCATAAATTTACTCATTTTTACCTATTTTTCAAATGTTTTAAAAATCGTAATACACTCGACATGATAGGATACCAGAATCAGACCACGCAAAAACAATGCGCGATTCATATCTCGATGTAACAATTCTGAGTGTAATAGAGTTAGGTGATGGTTTTGTTTGTTTTTTTTGTATGTGGCTTGTACCCTTGTACCCCCTTTAATATGCCTTCTACAAAATTGCCTTGTTAAAGATATCCATTGTTCCTTTTTGTCCTTTTTTTTTTTGACAACAAAACTGTAGTGCTCCTTCTGTTGTCTATGCTGTAGTTTTTTCCATGTTTTCCTTTAACATGTTTATGGTGGTGGTTTTAGGTTGTACTGAAGGAAAATTTAGTTCTTCCATTGTTCAGGGATGAGGTGAGTTCTGTTGGTTACGTATCATAAAAATTATCCTTAAGGAGTCTGTTGATCATACAACCTCTTAGATGTGCTTATGGAGATATTCAAATCAATATTTTTTTGGGTGTGAGAGTGGGTACCATGGCTCGAACCCTTGACATGGCACATGACACCACAAGGGAAATCAAAGCTTTGGTGAGATATTCTAATCATTGCTATGTATTATGTGCAGTATATGCTATTGCATGAGGATTATCAGTTTTACGTGTTGCCACGGATACTGGAGTCAAAGAAGATGGCAAAATCTGGACGTACAAAGCAAAAAGAAGCGGATCTGGAGTATAGTGTCGCAAAGCAGGTTGAGAAAATGATAAGGTAGAAAGTCGATTAGCAGAACTTACCTTTGAAATTTATGCACTTGGCAACACATTTTACGGAGCAAGAAAGAAAATAGCAATCTGTGAAGAAATTTCACAAATTTGCAGGATTTTTTCTTTTCTTTCTACCAATTCACTGTGGGGTCCTGCTTGATAGCAGAACCATTATGTGACATGGTCGAATAGTTGTTTAAAGGTAGTAAGTCATGATTTCTTACATACACCAAAGCCTCCAGACTTCCATGAACGTATGTTCCGGGAATGAGGAGATTGTTTTCAACTGCCCTTTCAAAATCGTGCCTAATATTGGTGCGCAGTCTTATTGTCCACTTTGCTTTGTAGTACTCTCATAAAAAGGACCATGAGTTCGTAGCACACTTGTTCAGAGTGCTCCAGTGTAAATAAGCCTGATGTCCTGTCACATTATTATACAGATTGGGACGAAAGTTGACCGTAAGGTCGAGGTCAATGTAACGCTCCAATCAACATATATCTAAGTGTGAACTTTTTTGCTAAAGGGGAAGAATTTCTGTCCATGTATTATTAGACATTGGACTCTAGCTAACACTTGACAGGCTGGCTATTGACTATATAATTATCATGTCTTTTTGCGCTTATAATTCTTCTCAAAATTTTATTAGATTCAGTTAAGTTACTGAAGGCCGATCTGCCTGTTCCTTCTTATGCTTTACATTATTAACTTTTTGATGATTGCAGTGAAGTCCATGATCAAGCATTACTGTCTTGTGATGGCATACACCGGGAGAGGAGAATATTATTAAAGCAAGAGATTGGAAGAATGGTGCTTTTTTTTACGGATCAGCCGAGTTTGTTGGCTCCTAATATTCAGGTGAATTATATTTGACAAACTTCAAATTTGCTTTGTGATTTAAACATTTCAACTATATGTTTCCTCTTTAAACCTTTCGAGGAAACAAGAAGGTAGTTGAAAGCTTTTTCTTTGGTGAATTTTACTTTTGAAGCTCCTTTCTATTGTTCAGTTAAAGATAAATCCTCTACAATTTCTTACAAGAAGAAGAGTAATGCATTTGAGCACAAAATATTTTGGAACTGGGCCATCCTACTTCTCATGTTTGGTGAAGGTAGTGGTTACGACTCTGGTTATAGGTGAAAAGCAGCCACATTCGAACACAGGTCAGAAGGTTTTGGAAGCTATGGGATTAGGGGTGGGAATTTTTGACATTACATGGTAACACCATGCGAACTATGACAAGTCGGTTGTTGGGTGGATGCGTATCAGCCTTGGTGCCCTGTCAATAATTCTCTACTTCCATTTTCCTTGGAAAACACTTTTTGGTGAAGCTTGTGGTTTATAAGACTAGTGTACCACTTATTCATACAAATCTTTTGTTGTTAGCTTGTTTCAGAATTGTTTACCCAACCTCATGAAAGAACCTTAGCAATTACAGAGGTTCCACGTGGTTATTTGGTTTCATCAGCATATGTTGTACTAGTTTATGACGGTGTTACATTCTACATTTCATCAAAATGGACTTTCATGAAGCACATGTTTTCTTGGATAAGTAATGAATTTACTATCTCAGCATCATCAGTGAGCGTGCGTATCCTTCCGATGGGGTTGATTTGCTTAGTTTGTAACCCAATCCTGTAATTAAATGGCAATGTCGTTGATAGTTGAATGTTCCAACAGATGGTATTCTCTGCCTTGGCATTAGCTCAATGTGAGGTAATGTGGTATTTCCAACATGTGGGAATTGCATCATCAAAATCTAAAGCTGCTCGAATGGTGCCAGTACACATAGTAGGTCCAACGTTCTCTGAAGTTTCAGTTAATTTCTGTTGGTATTGTGGATTGCTCATTCAGCTTAGTAGCTGTTTGCTCAGTTTCAAGGCCTGTGAAGAAGAACTTGACTTTGATGGGTTTAAATTGTTTGCAGGATTCAAGTGATCCAACTATTGGATTTCTACTGGATGGAATGGACCATCTTTGCTGTCTGGTGCGCAAATATATTGCAGGTTAGGTTGAGTCTGAAGTCAACCAGTTTGCCGAAATAGTGGAAACATGTTGTATTTCGCTGTGATATTAGCTCATCAACTGTGAAGTTCGTGATGTTTAAAATTTTCAACTAGGTCATCCACAGGAAATGAACTTCTATACTGGCGAGCAATTTGTTTTTCTTCCAGGTTATGGCGGGAAATGCTAGCAATTTCTATGCCATTGTTTAATGTGGATTTGAATATTAGTGCTTTTGCCTTGTAATTTAGCAAATATAACGATGGAATGAATTTTTATTTTTCGGAGATATAGAAGTACATTGGTGAGTAATTGAAGACGTAGTCTCATAGTTCAGAGTAATTGATGGTAAAATTCTGTGGTTTGAAAGTCAAACTAAACACTAGTGGAACACGTGATTTAGGTTGGGTTGGCATGAATGTAGGTAGTAAGATCATTTTCCGGGCTGACAATGATTCTGAGTGGGGGCCAAGCAACAGAAGTCATGATTGGCACAATTCTTTCACACTATTATGTAGCCTAGAAAGGAGTTTTATATTACCTATAAGTTCCTATAGTAAGCGCTCAGGTTTCTTAAGCGAATTTCTGCTTTATGAATTCAACTGATTAATCCCATAAATATCCAAATGGGAACTGAAAACTGAATACATGAGAAATGAGCCATTGGATGTGCGTCAAATTTTTTTTGTTTCAGGGTATACCAGGTGATATTTGAAAGGAGTCAATATTTAGTCAATTGCAAACAACTTTGCTTGGTGTGTTTTTATTTATTTTTATTTCCTGATCAGCTGGTGTGTTTTTATTGTTGCTGGCAAGTCTATACGATTTCCTTATAGTACTCATAAGATGGCATTTTGGAGCTTAGCTGTAGACATTTGTTACACTTCCTGTTGCCTTCTTTGAAGATTAATGTTAAGCAGCAACTTAGTATTCCTGGTTGCGGTACCATTTGTCTGCTGCAGTGATGCTCAAACTGTGGTTTGGGAAAAGACAGTATATTTCTTGTCTTGTCTTAATTAAAAAGGTTGTTAGACATGCCTCACAATGTTGTAATCCAAGTTGCTTTTGTATTATGATAAGACAGAAACTCGCTAAATTATGTACCAATATACCTCATATAAAACTCTGAGAGCAGCCACTTTGTGTATATATTGCCAATAGGGCTGCAAACGAGCCGAGCCGAGCCGAGCTGAGCCTCATCATGTTCGAGCTCGGCTCGGTCATTTATAGGGAGGCTCGAGCTCGAAAATATGGACTCGAGCTCGGCTCGATAATCATTAGCACAGCTCGAGCTCGGCTCGTCTAAGCTCGATAGTATATGAACGAGTCAGCTTGGCTCGAGCTCGAGCTCGTTTAAAGGTTCCACATTCATTTTTTAAAATTCAAATTTCACTTTTTAAGTATATATACCCCCAGATCATATATATATATATATATAGAGAGAGAGAGAGAGAGAGAGAGAGAGAGAGAGAGAG
>BPLS01000494.1:48587-102876 GCA_019656275.1 Rhododendron kiyosumense | reverse complement strand
ATATATATATATATATATATATACACACACACACACACACACACTCGGCTCGCGAGCCGACTCGAGCCGAGCTCATCGCAACTCGAGCTCGGCTCGTTTATGAAACGAGCTTATAAAACCGGCTCGAGCTTGTTCGTTTACCTTCCGAGCCGAGCTGCGAGCCGCTCGCGAGCGGCTTGGTTCGTTTGCAGCCCTAATTGCCAACAGAGCTGACCCTGGGGCCTCCAGTTTTGGGCCCAATAATAGGGCCCCCAAACAGTGGAATATGTTAAATACTATGTACGTGAATTATTTTACAAGAAGTCTAATGTAGCACAGTGGTCACACACACGTGTTTAAACCGTGGGATCCTGAGTTCGATACCTTCCCCCTTCAAGTTTTATGCAACAAACAAAAAAAAGCTTTGAAACGCTGTCTGGGAGGATTGAACTCGCAACCAGAGGTTATAATTGGCAGGTACTACCACTCTACCACACCTTGTCTTGTTTCTCAAATGATAAAACTAATTATTATTAATATACTAAAAGCAAGAGGCCCCATTTTCAAATCCCGCCTAGGGCTTCAGATATCTTAGGGCTGGGCCTGATTGCTAAAGGTTAGGTCTGTTTCCAATCCTTCTCCGCCCATACCCCTAATGATTGGGACTAGATTGGTTCTGTTATTGTTGTTGTACCTCATATAAAACTCTCTATTTTCCAAGTCATCAATGCCTTGCATGATTGTTTCGAATTTATTGTCCAATTGGCACTTGTCATGCATTATTGCCTTGTTCAGTTGTTGCCAAATTAATTTTCTACAACAATGAGATGTGGGCTTATGGAACATTCATGACCCCTTGCAGCAATTAGAGGCTATGCACTATCTTATCTATCATCCTGTGCCGGTAGAATCAGATTTCTGTTGGGAACTCCAGGAATGGTGGCTCTTGACTTGGATGCGACCTTGAAAAGACTTTTCCAGCAGATTGTTCAACATCTTGAAAACATACCAAAACCTCAGGGTGATACTATTTCTGCTATCACATGCGATCTATCCGTAAGAAATTTCTGTCAGCCATGTTCTATTATTTCTAGCCTCTCTGTAATGTTCATTCTATTATAACTTCATGATCGTTCATTGGCATTGAATTTGTGACCCTAGCACCTCTAATGTATCTTGCTGTAGATTATCTTGGTTTAGTTGTTTCATCTCGCCTAGGGCAGCTGTTTTTTCGCATCTGATGCCGAAGGTTAGGTCTGTAACTATAGTAGGGTTCTCATTCTCAACTATGTGAGTTTTCTCCTAGTCTCTGGTATAATGAGTTTTACTTGTATGAAGTCTAGATTCCAAATTTCAGTTTGTTAGTGATGGTGATTATGTCTCAAAAAACTCAAGAACGAATAACGTGAATGATTTGTTGTCTCGTCAATAACTGTGGGAAGTTAATTCATGAAGATGACCAGCAATATTCTTATTATCGAAGTGCTTGACTGCATGTTTTGTATTGGGCAATACATGTTGACAATCCAGGAAAACAAAAGTATATGCATATTGTCTATCCAATAAATTTATACTGATGTTGCTGAGGTTTTTTCAATTAAGTTATGTGACTTTACATAATTGTTCTTAAAGAGTGATCTTGAATCACCTACCTTTTGCATTGCTCTTGTAGCTTTTTTTTTCCCCTTTCGATTTTACCACAGATGTGTAAATTGACCAGGAGTTGCGTAAGGATTGGTTGTCAATGTTGATGATTGTAACTTCAGCTCGGTCCTCCATAAACATCAGACATTTGGAGAAAGCTACAGTGTCTACTGGAAAAGAGGGCCTATTGTCGGAAGGAAATGCTGCATACAATTGGTCTAGGTGCTTCCTCTTACTTTTGTTTTATTTTCCGACTGATAATGAATGTACTCTTGTAGAAACATCTTCTTAGCTTTTCTTTTCTCCTAATTCACCCGAGAAAATCTGTTGTTGCTTATTGCGTCGTTGTTACAAATGAAATTGTTGTAAAACTCAGAAATTTTAAAGATTACCCATTGAAATTAAAATTGTCCTTGGATGGATATTCTTTGGGGAAACGGACATGCAGTTGTAAATCTTTGACTCCGTTTTCATGGTATTTGTCTTCTTCTGCTATTAAAGAAATTCTGGATGTCAAAAATGTAATTTTGAGGTTGATTATGATCTCACTCATGTCAATAGGCAACTCATCATTTCTAGAAAAAGCAACAAAATAAAGATACGAGCTAGTCGGGTCGAGATATAAGGAAACAATGTTGGTTGTGTGTGGTTGTGAAAAGGTGCAACGTAACAATTCCTGTGCTGCTGATTTTTAAGTTGGAGACTCTTTTTCGTACACATATCACATGGTATTTATCATGCTATATTCCATGCGGAATTGTATTCGTGGCAATGGCAGAGACAGCCATGCAATCTTATTCTTTTATTCTTCCAGTTGGTGGACTGCGAGCCATTTTTGAACTTCTGTTAGTTTTTATTCTGGCTGAAGTTATCTAATTGCCGATAAAAAGTAAGAGAAAAGGGCTGCATTAACCTACCACAAAGCATATGCTGAGTCTGTCTCGGTGATGCCAAAATTTTAGGAAGACGTAGTGCATATGCTCTCTGGTCTGACAAAGGAATGATGATGTTATTGTCAACAATGTTGCACGAACTCTTCTATCTTCTCCAAACCACCATGTTTGACGGATATGATAAGGGTCAGGTCTAGGATACACGTCCAAAACCCTTGTCCAATTTAGACTCTTGACACATTTAGCTTCTATTGTATTTGTATGAGAAGAAACTCACATTTGCTAGAAAAGAAACAATTCTAGCCTTTTCTTATTGAGTGTTAGTCGTTGGACATGCACATGCACCCGCAACAGGAGCTGATACTCGTGTTTGAATCGACGACAACATAGATTGTGAGTGCTTAGACAAGTTTCAAGTGCATGGGCAGTGGTATCCTATTGAGAGTGTTGAAGTTGTTAGATTATGCATTATCCCAAAGCTTAAGTTCTAAAATGAGCGCAACCGTGTTTATGAAGTTTTCCAACACACGGAGATTCCAGCATTCATAAATAGAGAGAAAAAAAATGGGAAGGGCCAAGGGGAGAGGCATAATGGAGAAGGAGAACAAATCCAAACGGAGAGATGTGAACCTGAGATTTCTCCCGACCTGTGTTTGGTAACGTGTTAGATTACCAGTTGTCCCTAAAGCTTAAGATGGTAGGAAATGGACCCGTTGTAATCAAGTTATCCAACATAAGGCACCATCATGAATGGAGAAAATTTCATTCGTCTGATGTGTTTGGAAGTTAAGGTTTTCAAGTATCCAAAGGACAATCATTGGAGTCTATATCGGAAGGAGGCTGAAAATGAAAATTTTGCCTGCAAGATAAGTGAGAGTCCTAATCAACGGCTCCTCCAAGTTCTACATTTTTTTTGGAAAAGACGATACCTGTTGCATGCTTGAGTTTCTAAATACACTATGCAACTTTCCATATTGTGTTCAATTTTTACCAGGTTGATCACAGCAATCAGTTAATTCTAGTTGCTTGCATGAGTTACCGAACAAATGCTTGCATGAGTTACTGAACAAACTGACCTTGACCTGGTCACTTTCACTTTAAGCCTTATTATGGAAATGGTTAATGCCAAGTTGCATGTATGAGTTTCTGAATTCTGGTACATGTGATCCAGCAATAAACTGATTTGTAGTGGCTTATGGATTTGCAATAGACATATTTAACACATGCTGTATGTGGCAATACAGATGTGTTGATGAACTGGAATCTCAGCTATCAAAACATGGTAGTCTGAAAAAGCTTTATTTCTACCACCAGCATCTTACCACTGTGAGTTCTTGCTTTCTGTTTCTACGTCTGGATTGGAAGGCCCATCTTTTCTATTGCTCACTGCATTTTTTTCAGATTCAGCTATACTTGAAATTCCTAGGTCCCATCTGAACTTAGCCAAAAACAGGTTTTCAGGAACACCATGTTTGGACCCGAAGGGCGTCCTCAACATTGCTGTGCATGGCTTGGTGTTGCTAGTAGTTTTCCCGAATGTGCTTCTGCGATTGTTCCAGAAGAGGTATTCAACTATCATTCTACTCATTTAGGTAATTTTGCCTGCTCATACGAATTAAAGAAACTACATATCCCATCGATTTCCTAATGGTTCTAGAACTCTGACGGAATAAGGTCATTTACTTATTTTATATCCATGAGTTGCTTTCATGCTGGAAGAAGAAAGATGAATATTGTAATGACTGGAGTACTATGTCAGAGAGAATTTGGGGGAACTCTAAACGTTCCCAAACAAATGGTAATACTTTTCAAACTTTCCAAATTTGTGAGAACAAATAATGTCGGTTTGCTTGTTTTCAAAACAAGTTTGCATTCTCTCTTCCTTCCCGCACCACCCCTAGCTGATATTTCCCGCTACTCCCAGCCTAGACCACCACCTCTGTACCTCCTGCCACCCTACACTTCCAGCGATCTTTGCCATTCAGTTAAAATAGAGACTCCCTTTCCTCCAGCAACCACTCTGGCAACTGTCCAACCTTGTGTGACCACCTCCAATGACCCTCCACTGAATGCTCCACCTCCAGCCACCAATTTGGGTGACTCCAGCCACCTCCTCTAGTGCCTCCCGTTCCCGTAGCAACCCCTCCAGCGACCCCTGCACTTCATTTCAAAATAAGTTTTCAATACACATATCTGTTCTGTTTTTGCTTTTGACAAAAAAACAAAAAAAAACTTGTCTAATGTTGTGAATAGAAGACAGCTGAAAACTTCACCAAACAGAGCCTAACTGTTTTGGAGGTACTATTACATTCACATGGAACAAGCTCCGACAAAAGTGACGGTTAAATTGCTTGTCCCAATTGGGGGATTTCTCAGAACAGTTAAGCTCATGCTAGTTTAATACTCTTTGGGGAATATTAACTCTTGCCTAAGTTATAATTGGTGTTTAAGCACCCAGTTATTATATGAAGTATTTTATGGCTGTACTGATGTGGAATACATCCTTGTCCCAGTGTTGTCTTTCAAAACACCTTTACAACCAGAAGCCTTCTGTATCTTGAATGAATTTATCTGATTTGATTCATTTGAATAACATTATTGTTCAATGACTTTAATCAATACAGGTTACTAAAATTGGTCGAGATGCAGTCCTGTATGTTGAGTCCCTTATTGAATCCATCATGGGAGGACTGGAAGGATTAATCAATATTCTTGACTCCGAAGGAGGTTTTGGTTCTCTGGAGATGCAGGTTGATACTTATTTCTAATCCTCTTAAAAGTCACTCATTACTCATTAGCATAGTTGTCAAATTGTGAATCGAATCGAGAATCGAAATGGTCATTTTTCGAATCGTGAATCGAATCGAATCATGAATCGCTCTGATTTAGTCATGACTTCTATAATGCATAGAAACCTATGCTTATTGATTGGGGTAACAATAATATATACTGCAAATGAAAGATTTAGGCCTAAATCAATAAATACTTTCTTCTAAATGATGATTTGATAATAACGTGGAATATTAGGTAAGTTGCTTCTATTGCAGCTTCCAAGAGATGATGATTCGTAAAGCCTACTTAAGGTTCTTTTTGTACGAAAGAGTTATAAATACAAAACAAACCCTTAGAAGGTCTATAGGGTTCTTATATTTCATTTATCTTCCTCATTTTTGATTCACTCTCGTAATAAATCTCTTTTTCTTATTATCTATCCATATAACATAGACAAAAGATGACATATAACAATACTAGACCTTAAAAAAATATTTGAACCCTTTTCAAACAACAAAAGAAGCAAAACAAGAGTAAAAAATGAATTTCGGAAATTTTAAGTGAATCGAACGATTCACTTATTCACTTACTATTCTCAACTATTTCCGATTCAGCAACCTATTCGTATCGATTATCCACCGAATTGTATCGAATCGTATGATACAAATCGTAAATCACCGATTCACTTACGATTCTCAGCTATTTCCGATTCGGCAGCCTATTCGTATCGATTACCCACCGAATCGTATCGAATCGTACGATATGAATCATGAATCGTACGATTTTGACAACTATGCTCATTAGCATGTTAGTTTTATTACATTAGACTTATTAGATGTGCTATATTTCAGCTTCTTCCGGAGCAGGCAGCTACTCTCATGAATCTGACATCAAGAGTTTCAATCCCATCAGTGAAATCACCGAAAGTCGTTTCTGGTTTTCATTTCCCAGGCTATGAGAGCTATCCTGAAAACAATGGTTCTATAAAAATGTGAGGCTTATGAATTGGATGCTGGATGTTTGTCTTTATCTCCTTTTCTATTAGAGTTGGTGGGAAAAATGATATTCCATCTGGTTTTGTTTGAATGGCAGGTTAGAGGCCGCAATGCAAAGGTTGACAAACCTTTGCTCGGTTTTAAACGATATGGAGCCTATATGTGTTCTAAACCATGTCTTTGTTCTCAGGGAGGTAAATCTGTTGACTTGTGGCTAAAATTATAGTGAAGTTGGAGTCATTTTTATAGTTCCTTGGAATATTTATAATAGCACCCCTCTTTTATCCATATATATAAAATTATAAATATATCATAAATGTATGCAGTAACAGTTTATACACAGAGATACATGCACTTTTTTTTGATATGTTAGATATATATATTGTTATGTATTGCTATTATACCAGTACTCACACATATATACATATACATATATATGTAATAATATACATATCTATATAATAGGTTAACACTCATACACATATCGGCAGAGATATACACATGAATCTATGCCAGTACATACATATATGTAAATGCATAGAGAGAGTTTAAGATTGTTTATATAGGTTTGATTACACTGAAACCCAAACATTTTTTTTTTGAACCGCGAAACCCAAACATTTGACTACTAACATGTTTACCCCTGAAGTTTTCATATACCTTCCCCCAACACTCAGAAACATATTGGTCATGGATATACCATTTCTATCTGTACACTGCTTTCTTCTGAGCACATGCTATAACAATGCAGTACATGAGAGAATGTATCCTTGGGAACTTCAAGAGGAAACTGCTTGCACTACTGAAACTTGAGAATGATCTCCAACGGCCTTCTGTTCTGGAGTCACTGATTCGTAGGCATATTAGCATAGTCCATCTTGCAGAGCAACATATTAGTATGGACCTGACACAGGGTATCCGTGAAATTTTACTCACAGAAGCCTTCTCTGGTCCAGTTTCTTCTCTGCATTTGTTTGATAAACCCTTGGAGCAGCACACCGGATCAGCTGTTGATGCTGTTTGCAACTGGTATGTTGAAAACATTGTCAAAGACCTATCTGGTGCTGGAATCCAGTTTGCACCGCTACATAGGTGTTTCAAGAGCACAAGGCATGTTGGGGGTCATTTTGCGGATTCAGTGACGGATGTCAGAGAATTGCAAGCCTTTGTTCGTATGTTCGGTGGCTATGGAGTTGACAGGTTGGACAGAATGATGAAAGAACGCACAGCTGCACTGCTAAATTGTATTGACAGCTCATTGCGTGCAAACAGAGATGTGATAGAGGCAGTTGCTGGAAGCATGCATTGTGGTGACAGGATAGAAGCAGAGGCAAATATGAAGCAAATTATTGATGTGGAAACAGTGGTAGGGTTTTGTGTTCAGGCGGGACAAGCCATGGCTTTTGATTGCCTTTTAGCCGAAGCTGCTGGAGCAGTGCTTGAAGAAGGTGCACCTCTAATACACTCTTTGCTATCTGGGGTTGTTGACAATTTACCTGATGAAATACCGGAGAAGAAAGAAATTAGGAGGCTGAGACGGGTGGCAAACGGTGTTGGCGTAATCAATGACCATGATACTGAGTGGATAAGATCCATTTTGGAAGAGGTTGGAGGTGCAAATGATGGTTCATGGACCTTATTGCCTTATTTCTTTTCTGCCTTTATGACATCTAGTATTTGGAACACTACTGCTTTCAATGTTGACACGGGAGGCTTCAACAACAACATCCACTGTCTGGCAAGGTGAGATATTCAAGGCCTTGTTTGTTTTTCCAGTTTAAAGCATTGGATTGGACTATAAATTCATGGGGACTACATGCCCCACTTCTGCTGCTAGGAAGAATTCTGTTGGCTATAATCTCCCACAAAACATGGGATATACAATGCATTGGGGGATGTGATGTGATATTGTTAATCCCTTCTATTAATCCCATAGGATTACTAGTCTGGCAAGGTGAGATCTTCAAGGTTGGATTGGACTATAAATTCATGGGGACCACATACCCCATTTTTGCTGCTAGGAAAAAATATCTGTTGGCTGTGATCTCCCACAAAACATGGGATGTACAATACATTGGGGGATATGATATTGTTAATCCCCTCGATTGATCCCATAGGATTACTAGTCAAATAAAGTGGCCTTGGTTATTGTCCTTTTAAGTTTTAAGACACCTGTTTTAGTTATATATATCAAGGCATGGTGAATGCTCCTTCCCTCTGATGCGATAAAACAGGAATGATGATGATCTTTTGCCAACCTTTAGAGGTACATCTAGACCACCTTTTAGCTTCATTGGAAATCATACCATTAATCTGTTCTTCAATATTTAGTGGGTTGAGGAACACGTCTAACTGATGGGAACCTCAATGCCAAAGAGGAGTTTGATCCTCATTACTTTCCCTTTCCTGATTTAAAGTACTTACGTTTTCTTTTTATTAATTTCACAAAGGAACTTGACCATCCGATTATCTGCCGTACTTTTTTGCATATCTTTAGTTTGCCAAGCTCTCTGTGACGTTAATTGTGCATTGTGCCTTGTCCACTTGTTCTAATTTTGGGATACAGGTATACGTGGGATATTCAAAAAGAATATCTTACTACACTGTACTGTTAAATGTTTCTCTGACTTTTGTACCAAAATTTTGTCATCTAGGTGCATTTGTGCTGTGATTGCGGGAAGTGAGTTCGTTAGATTGGAAAAGGAACATCAGCAGAGACAGCCTTTCCCAAATGGCCATGCCAGTGAAATGTTGGATCCTGAGATACAGAACCGTTTGTCAGCTGAAACAAGCGTGAAATCCACAATGCAGCTCTTCGTTAAGTTCTCTGCGGGGATCATACTGGATTCTTGGACTGAACTAGACAGGTAATAATATATATCTTTTTCGGTTATACACTGGAAAATGCTCCATATCTTATAGAAATCCTGCCTCGTTAGTGTAGCCTGGTATAAGTCTTCGTATATTGTCCTGGTTATTTATGTTCACCTACTGTTGCCTCTTCCTTTTCCTTGTCTTTTTCCCCATCCATAATTTTGCTTGAAATGTACAAACCATCTAAGATGTCCAAACCATCCAGACACCTACATGCCCTCTTTGTTGACAGCAATAGGTTACTCTACTTAGTTGTCAATCTATTGGTGAGTAAGTCTAGTGCAGAGGAACATATCTGAGCATACTTCAGCTGTTATATATGTTGACTAAAAACCTTTATTTATTTATTGTCGTGTTACAATTGTATTTCAAACACTTCTTACTTTTAGCAAATAATGGGAGTAATTCAAAATACCTTATGCGGATTACACAAATATAATGGATCGAAATCTTGCTTTCCGAGCTCCTACCAATCGCACGTCTTTTACTAATTTCTGTAAACCTTTCACGCAAGTGGAGCAGCTACCAGAGTCATCCACTAGTCTTCACACATTTCAAATCCCCAGGGCTATAATGGTGCCCTAGAGAACTAGGAGAGAAAGAGAAAAGATGCAATAATTGATGTGGGAGAAAAATACAACTCATGTCAATTTCTATAGTTGGGTATGGGTATTTATAGATGAGATAAGCCTTACTTATCTCTATTCCTTAGCCAGTTCAAATCCCGCTAGGACTCATCACCTTAAGTGGTTGAATCTACTTAGACTAATCACCGTATGAAATATATGATATATATTGATAAATACTATACCATGAGGACGCACCCATGGGGCCCATACAACATCTCTCACTCGTACACGATGGGTTTTATTGAATCTCTCATTCAAAGAATTCCTCAACCCCATTCTCATCTTCATGCGGGAAAGTGAGACCAAGAAGTACCAAAAGTGTTATATTAAGCCATCATCTAAACACACCTCTGATCCCTCATGTAGTACAATAGAGCCATGCAAGACCTTTTAATGCATGGTGCTCACCTCTGATCCCTTCATGTGGTACAACACAGCCATGCAAATCATCGACACAGTCGCTCGGGCTATGAGCCACAAATCATTAGTGTGATATCAAATGATCTTTCCTTAGACACTCACGTCAATCCATCAAATCTCGACTGCTGTCTTAGACATGCTCCGGTGGACCATATAGCTTGTGATCCTTGGATAACATGCTAAAGTAGCAACATCAAGCTTCAACTTCATGGCATAGTTCTAAGCCCCAAAGGGTATAAATACGTAGGGACTTGCATAGTCCAAGGGTTCACACCGTGACGATGGATCTATTCTATCACTCTTTGACAGTCGGCTCAAAGCGCACACAATATGATTCGTATGCTGTGGTGGAGCTCCCACTTAGGTTATGTTTCACTCTTACACCATACAGATCTTGGTCTAGTTGTTACTCCTAAGTTCCTAAGACAAGTTCTACTAAAGTTCCTGACCATGTCGTACCGAGTCAAAAAATAAATTTATAAAAACTTGGAGTTAACTACTATTTCATAGAATAGTGATTAAGACCTAGTGTTGATCCGCAGGGATAGATTGGTTGAGTTACTATAATTTGATTAACTTTTAGATTAATTCGAATGAAGGAAAATTGATTGGTTTGATTCTAGGAAACCGAATAAAGTAAGAAAGCAATTAATTAATTGACTAACAACTGGTGGAGAAAGTATCTAAGGTTTCAAAATAATTGAGTTGTTAAAAGGCATGGACACACGGACCGTCTCAATGGCGCCTAACAGCATGATCCGTCTTACAAGCTTAATCCATCTCAGAACTCCAACCACAATCAAAGAATACCATTGTTTTAACTCCGTATTCAAAGACCACATATATAAATACGAAATAGATTGGAAGTATTAAAATTATTCCATAAAACTGGAATGAGTTCTAGTTAAACAATCGATCCGAATATTAAAACCTAAACCTACAGATATACAAAGTTACTTGGCACAATGCTTCATCTTCCCACTAGTGAATGGAATTAGCCAACCATGGGCTGATGGTGCTTTGCCATCTCCCTCTTCTGCGTGGCATCTGGTCTCCTCTTGTGCGTGGTAGTCCTCTCCCTTTTATAAGCAGTCCCCAAGAATAATATCCTATTTTTTCCTATTCCGAACCGACTTGTACAAAATTAAAACCAAACTAGTCAAGACCAACCAATTGGTAATGGGTCGAGTTCCCTCTCGGAAAAGTCATAACCCAAGTGCAAAGTCATATAGCTTTTGTTCTCCAATTTCCATTAGGTAGGAATTAAATCTGGTGCTTCTCGCTTTTGTTATCCCATTGTATGCTTGGACCAATCACTTGATTAATCGAACTAAATAAAGCCCATTAATATGTCAATCCTCCAAATATCTACAATCACAAGAAACACATTACTAATCTCCAAGTAATAATATTAATGGACTTAACAAGAATAAATTAGGGGGTGTTTATGTGAACATTTACGCGCCGTTCATACCCTCCAACTTACTCTTTACCGGTTCCTAGCAAACCAAAACAAATGCAACTAATGAAAACAAATTAAAATGAATAGTTCTTTTAAACCCCCGGGCAGCACCGGTAGGATGAGTGAAGTCTCGTGAGGGTTTTTAGCAGTGATCACCCATTAGACACTGTGAACCCTTCCACAAGGAACCCAAAAATCGTCATGCGACTCATTGGTACACCAAGCAAAGAATATGCAGCTACCACAAAGACATAACGAGGCGAATCTTTCTAAAGATAATTTATGAATACCGGATACTGTAGGATTACAAGCCCTAGCGATATCTTTGTAAAGATAATTTATGAATACCAATTAGCATGGACTATCTCCGCCTAGATGAATTGTTTTACCAACACGAACCATCTCGAATCAAGTACAGATCGTCTTATTGGCACGATGCGTCTTACATAGTATAATCCATCCAACCGGTTATCACAAAGCAATTAATATCCGTTGTATGAACATGCATAAAATCTAGAAATTCATACAAAAGATTTGATGGAAAGAATTAATACCGTAAATAAATCCTTGAAAGTCATACAACCATGATTCGAATAATAAAACCTAAATCAAAACATAGATAATAGATAATGTTACTCAAGGTGCAAGCTTCATCTATGCCCTAGAAGAGGGGTTTAGCTGGCCATTGGAGTGGAAACCATCAAAGTCGGATGGAAGAACGCCATGGATTTCCCCGTTATCTTTCCGCCGTTCCACGTTTAAAACCAAACCCACGTTCGAACCAACCCATGTTCAGAACCAATTCCACTGATCCGTCCTATTCCGAAATCCTCAAATGCTAACTGCTGAGTCAGTGGTTTCAATTGTTTATGTAGGGCTTTCAGTTTAATTGCATAAGATAATAGATTAACCAGCAACTTTGAGACGATCTGCACTTAATCCAATATTTTGGACAATGAGCTCGATCAACCTATAAACAAAATAAATATCAAGTAACAAATATAAATGGCTAACAAGTGTAGTTTGGAGGGCCTTATCAGTTCCTTACATTTGGCTTCATACAGACACGTTCCGAGTTGTTCAGTCTCATCTGAGCCCTTGCTCGTTCCAACTTGTTCAGTCTCATCTTAGCCCTTGCTAAGGAAACCTATAAACAGTAAGATAGCAAATTCATGAGCACTACATAATATCCAGTATTACCTCCATTCAAAAACATACATAACATACATCGGCCTTACAACTGGAGGGTAAAACCACACTCACCGCCTACAAGAGTGGGTCTTAGGTCCAAATAATTTTGAAGGCTTGTGGCACAAATAATTCACATCATCAATTATAGCAGAAATGAATTGAACTGATCAATAATAAACAGAGTGGCTATAAAAACTTGAAATAATCAATAATAAAGATTAAAGACAATAGCAATATACTTGATGTTAACATGCCCTACATGAAAAAAAATAAAAATGTGTTAAAAAAAAGTCCTTGTATTTTGAATAAGCTGGTCATCAATGATAATAATGAATGAGTATTACATCATCAATTGTAAAAAATAGGGGTATGTGAATATAAATTGATGACAAAAAACAGACCTCTACTTACGGGTTTGGTGTTTAAAGGAGCAACCAAACAAATTGGTAGTACATGGGCTTGTGGATAATTAGAAGGACTTCCCCAAATGATCCCACGGGGAACACGCATTTTTCTTTTCGATTGCACTGTACGGAAGCACACAGTTTCTTGTCATCTATCCCAATGAACCACTCATGCTTCTACTCCTTGTCTTGTGAACAAAGGAGTATCTGAATCTTGTATTAACTCTGTTGATTTATGATCTCGCCCTTAGATGATTTCGGAATACAGCCAAACGAAGTAAAAACTATTGTGTTAGTGCCATATAATTCCTTGGCAGACAAGGGATCAAATATCCCTGTTGCTAGCCAAACAAATCTATTACATGTGTTGTGACAGTGATATTCAATCTACAAAATAAAAATTATGTAAACAAAAGACAAAAAACAAAATTTCAGGCAAAGCTACTATAGCAAATATGTAAATTAGGGCTTAAACTTGTTAATGCGTATATAGGGCGGAAACAAGCAACAAAAGCTCTGATACCACTGTTAGCATATAAAGCGGGTAATACAAAATACTTCTTGTGGCTACCCACGTTTCAAATCCCCAGGGGCTACGATGGTGCCATGGAGAGAGCTAGGAACTAGGAGAGAGAAAATGTGCAGTAATTGATGTGGGAGAAAAATACAACCCATGCCTTATTCTCTACTTGGTTACTGGTAGTATTTATAGATAAGATCAGACATAAGACTTGCATAGTTGTATCACTGTGGGAGGTAGGAGTGGGAAGAGTACCTGAGGTTGCCCTCCGGGTATATGGCGGTTGCTACAATGGTGCTCGAGACCACTGGAGGTGGAGGAGGAGAGAGCTCGGGGCGGACTTAAAGAGAGAGAAGGGGATGGCAGTGGAGAGAGTGTATTGAATGCCTGTTGATCGGTATTGAATGCTTGTCTTTTATATGAGCCTTGGAGATGAGGGAGAGCCAGGTGTAAGGCTCCTCCCCATTGGTGGACAGAGTAGAGGTTGACCTCTTTTCCTCTTTTAGTCCCAAGTCAGGCCTTGGAGCCCGTAATCAAGGAACCAACTTAGGCTATTTCGGTGATGCATGGAGACCCGTATCATCTGCCGAGTCAGGCGAGGTATGATACAAGCTCCGAGGTGCCGGGCGATAGGTATGATACTTCTTCCGAGATGTCAGATGGCGGTCAATGCTCCTCTCTCTCTCTAGGACCGGTCAAGTTAGAGCTCACCGGAGGCAGGCTCGTCCTCCTTGACAAACCCCTTGCTCTAGCCTCCAAGCCACATTCCTTCTTAGGTCCCGAGCGAGGTACCTAGGCCCTGCTCCCGGCCTAGGATGGTGTATAGAGTCGCCTTTAAGTGTTCACGGAGTCTTCAGAATGTTAAGTAGGGGGTGAGGTGCCCGGAGGTGACCTCACTTCTCCGCGGGTGAAGAATTCTTAGAGAAGGCCTTGCTCTTTCGGGGGCGGAGTTCGTGGAGGAAGCTTGCTTCGGCGGAGGCAAGGCTCGTGGAGGAGGCCTTGCTCCTCCCGGAGGTGAACATTGTGGTGGAGGCCCATTCCTCCTAATGGTGGATATTGTGGAGGAGGCATGCCCCTCCTGGGGGTGATCCTCGTGGAGGAGGCATGCTTCTCCTGGAGGTGATCCTCGTGGAGGAGGCATGCTCTTCTTGGAGGTGAATCTTGTGGAGAGGAGGCATGCTCCTCCTCCTGGAGGTAGACCTTGTGGAGGAGGCATGCTCCTCTGGAGGTAGACCTTGTGGAGGAAGTTTGTGGAGGAGGCATGCTCCTCCTGGAGGTGATCCTCGTGGAGGAGGCTCTTCTTGGAGGTGATCCTCGTGGAGGTGGCATGCTCCTCCTGGAGGTGAATCCATTGGATGAGGCATGCTCCTCCTCTTGGAGGTGAACTTTGTGGAGGAGGCATGCTCCTCCTGGAGGTAGACCTTGTGGAGGAGGCATGCTCCTCCTGGAGATGGATATTGTGGAGGAAGCTTTCTCCTCCTAGAGATGGTCGCTGGTGGGGTTCTTGAAAGAGGTGCATCCGGTTGCGGAATATATTGAATACCCACAATCACTTGGGTAGTTTAAATCCCCCTAAGACCTTAAGTGGTTGAATACACTTAGGACTTATCACATTATCAAATTGATGATATATATTATGCCTTGTGGACGCACCCATGGCCCCATGTAACACTTACAAATTGTAGTATTACTTTCTTACAAATTTACAGCTCATCAATGGTTGTAGTGGGTACATTGAGGTGATAACAAGGGTAGTTGTGGTTTATAGGAACACCAAGAAAATGAATAGTTTGACTTGTATACAGAGAGGCAAAGAGAAGCAGTGAACAATAGGATAAAGAGGGTGATTGCAATTCATGGGGTTGATCAATTACAGAGAGAAAGCAGAAATGAAAGATAACACATACATGAAGTGATTACTCGTGCTCTGTTCTTGAAACCAATATACAGAAGCTTGGAAGAATGTCCATGTCATGTTGCCTCAAAACATCGTAGTGCATTTCTTCATTCTTGAATTTATAAGTACTTTAAACAACCCAAGAAAACTACATTCTAAAGACAACTATGAGAAGATATTCACTGTAAAATCGTTGATGCTCAATATTCTCTCGTCCTATTTTGCTGCATTTATAACTGATCAAATTTTGTTTCCAAAGTAGTGGTATTCTTTGTTTTTTTCTTCATCTTCTGATTCCTATTTAATGATTGAGGACGTAATCTGGTACGTGAAGGATAAAATAAACTTCCTACAATCTGCTAAATGTTTATATCCTCCATCTTTGCACAGATCTCATTTGGTGGAGAAGCTTATCTTCCTTGACCAACTGTGCGAAATCTCCCCATACCTTCCCAGAAGTTCGCTGGAAGTCCACATTCCCTATGCCATCCTTCGTTCAATATACAGCCAATACTATTCCAGTTCTCCGGCCACGACACTCTCTTTACTCACTATTTCACCACGCCATTCACCTGCTGCATCTCTATCACATTCCTCTCCTGTAACCAGGCAGCCTTTTGGAAACTCAACTCCTCAGTCTGGTCTTAAAGATTCAGGTTATTTCAAACCCTCATCAACCCATAGTCGTGATCAAATACATGAGACGGACAGTGGAAGCATACGAAGCGTGCAACATCATCGGAATGTTAGGAGATCTGGGCCCTTGGATTTTGGATCAAGCCAACAAGAAAAGTTTGTGGAAGGATCAACATCGAGGAGCACAGGGCCCAGTCCATTGCCAAGGTTTGCAGTCTCAAGGTCTGGTCCTCTATTGTACAAGTAAGCCATCATAAACAGTACGAAAATAGGAGTTATTCATATTTGCATAATTAGCTAGTTTTTTTAGGTTCATGTAATTATCACTGTGATGGTTTAGTATAAATTTTGGTGACATTCATATACAAACGCATTTTGCAGCATGCTCCTTGTAACTTTTCTTTATCCGCATTTAATTTGAGATCGACAAGCTGGGCAACATGAGTTTAAACTGCTATGTACAGCTAATATTATCACCGATGGTAGAAAGTTAGTTAATTACTATGTTCAAAGCATGAATTTTGTATAGACGAGAATCAATCTGATTTTAGTAGCAGGGTCCGCTTGGGGATTTTGGGGGTAATAAGTGGGGGGAGATTGATAGAGAGTTTATTGGAGATCGTGCCGAGGGGATTTGAGTCCCCCAAACGAACAAGGAGTACAACCATTCATAGAAACGGAGACCGAATCGTAGAATGTTCAGATTCGTTCATGAAGTTTTTAGCAAACTCGAGCTCAAGCCAAATTCAATGAAAATTATGACGAGCAGAACTTGAACCGAGCTTGTCTAGGTTTGGGTTGAACTCGAGCTTGTTCGCGAGCCTTAACGATTCAATAATATCATATATTTATACTCTCATACAGGTCTAAAGCTGCAAATAAAATTTTAGTATGTACATGAATATGTTCATATACATATAAAATGATAAAAATATATACATAAATAAGTTTTTAGCAATTCTAAATGTTTAGACTTGTACAAGTTTTAAAATTTTCACTATGTAACTATATAAAATTCTCATGATATATATATATATTCCAGGTTCGCGAGCTTAATCGAGCCGAATGCTGTTACGTTCATGTTTGGTTCATTTATGAAACGAGTCCAAAATTGAGGTTTAGGTTCGATTTATTTAGTAGATGAATCTAATTCGAATGAGCCGTAGTTTAACCTTCCAAAAACAAAGGTGTATAACCATTCATCGAAACACCGTACAAATCCTGAAAGTGAGCAAACTTGCAGGAAAGTGAGTTTAAAAAGCTGCTAAAGCACATCAACAAAGTCAAAATGTCTATTACAGTTTAATTGTGACCAGGAAATTTGTTATCCTGAAGAGCTCTTATTTGTCAGGTTTCTACAACCTTCAAACTAATTCCTGCCAAAAAAAAAAGCGTGTTTGATTACCTTGGTTTTTTTATTGCAGAGTTACCGTTTGTTTATGCCTATGAAGGGAGAATCCAATCATTTTTGTTCTGCCTTAGAAACTCATTCATTGAGCTTTTATCACCTAGGCTATGATTTAGAAAAGTTAAAAATAAAATAAAATAAAATAAAGTCAGTTATTCCATGTGCAAACAATATTTCACAACAAATAGGAGGGAGCAAACTCCTAAGTCTCAGGCCAATCGTTATACACCATAATTCTTGGAAATACACATAGACCAAAGAAACGATAATGAGAAACCATCGGTAACAAGATTGGATAGAAACCCTAACTCACCGAATGCTTGCAGGCCTGGGTCCTTGGGATCGGTGATGGGTTCGCAATCGCAGACAGAGGCAAGGTCCGTGTTGGCCTTGTTCCTCACTTTACAGTTCTTGTGCTTCAAAATCGATCCTCCCATGGCAGTTTCCTCGCCTCCTTCAACAACCTCTCATCCTCCGAGTCTCCGACATCGCAATAATCTCTCTCGCTATACCTATCCGTCTCTTGGCTCCGTTTGTTTCGACGTAAAATGTTTTACAATGTAAAATATTTTCCATGTAAAATGTTTTTTCAGAAAACAAACTTCAAACTTTTATTTTCCGGTGTTTGGTTGACACTTGAAGATATTTTCAGAAATCAACAAAGTAGTGTATAAAGAGAGATGGGGAGCTTAAACGGTGGAGAAATATGAGATTATTATAATTGAACGTAGGTCAGGACTGACGATCGAGGAAACTAAGCAATGAGAATTGCAGTAAAAGGTAGCGGGTTCATTTCGGAAAATAACTTATGGAAGATTTAAGGGTAAGTTATTTTCATCCAATTGATGGAAAATGTTTTACATGTAAAATGTTTTCCTCATTTTTTACACAACCAAACACCGGAAAATAGTAAAACATTTTACCGGAAAACATTTTACGTCCAAACAAACGGAGCCTTAATGCAAAAGCTGTTAGAGAGACATAGTTGAGAGAGAGAGAGAGTATTTTATTTCAGAAATGCTACAGGTACAGCAAGTGCTGTACAAACAGCGTGTACAACAGCCTTTTGGGCCCATTTCGGGTCCAACAAAGATAATCGAAGCCACTCATTTTGTTCAAATTATTCTTTTTGGGGTCTCCGTAAAAATCAGCTTCATCTGATATCATTAAGGACATTTACGAATCGTCCAATTTCGCTTCAAAATTTAGGCTAGCAATTTAGCAAATATAGACATTTCATAAATGCCCTTCGCGATATCGGATGGAGCTGATTTTTTACGAGAAACTTAAAAAAAATATTTTGAACAAATAAACGGTTCCGATTATCTTTGTTGGACCAGAAACAGGCCCAAAAGACTGCTGTACATGCTGTCTGTACAGCTCTTTACCAATAGCACAGTTCATTTTATTTCTTGAGTAGGGAGAGAGAGTATTTTATTTCTTGAGTATGGCTTTTTTGCGCTCCGAATGGGCCCAGTGTTCGGACTCATAAAAAAAAATTGGGCCCAGTAGGGATCGGACAAAATAGCGAACGGTTATGAAGGATTTTTCTTAGTATTATTTTGATTTCCAAATTTCTGTTACGTTTAAGGGTGGCGTAATCAGATGAGATGCGAACATTTCTTCTGCGTAAGTCTGGATTGCAAGTAGGAACGATTCTGCAAGGCTGGCAGCCCAATTTGGATTGTAGTCTCGCGCCAGGCGTAATTAAAAAGCGCAAACTGCTACAGACACCAACTGGGAGAAACCAGCTCAATCTGATATGTTTAGGTATTCGATCCACTCCAGTCTGCGGGACCACTCCAGTTTGTACGGATGATCTGAGCCGTTTAATAATTTAAAGAAAATATCGAGTGGGCCCTTTAAAAACAGCTCAATCCAATATGTTTAGGTGCTCGATCCAATCTTCTCATTCTTGAAAAATCAGAAAAAATTGGAAGATTAGATGAAAAATGGAAAGATTGGATCGAATACCTATACATATCGGATTGAGCTGAATTTTTCACAAGCTCACTCAGAATTTGTTTTCACAAAAAATATTGAACGGTTTGGATCATCCGTACAAGACCCAGAGTTGAACCACTGAAATTCATATTCATATGTTGAACCTACAGAAAAATTCATATCATGGGTCACTGGAAAAATTGATGTTGCATACCATCAGGACGGATTGAGAGGCGGACGAACTCCGCCCTACCTATGTTTTAAGTTTTTATTAGAGTTACAATTGTTGTCTCAAAAAATTTACAATCATATATGTTTGCACACCCATAACATCGTTTTGAATGATCCAACCCTCGCCAAAACTCCTAACCTTTTGGAAAACAATGATATTTTCAATAATATTTTTCTTTTTGCTTTTTAAAGTGGATAGAAGTGCACAAGATTGTATATGTCATAGATACAGTTTTATATGACCCTTAGTAATTGGGTCGTAAATGCTTTTCACAAGCTTTTTTATAATAGAAATTTTACAACTTACACTAGCGAAATTAAAATTGTCTTTCATATATTACATAATATTGTCTTTTTTAATGTTCGTCCACCTAACCATAAAATTCTACGTCATTCCGTGCATACCGTACACCCCCAAAAAAAGGGGTGTACTGAAGCGTTTTCCCTAAATGTTAGCCTGAGTTTAATTGTTTATATGCAATGTTAGTTTTTGACTTTTTATAACTACACTCTTATTTTTGTCTTTTTATAATTGTTGTTCTTTTAAATTCAAAAAAAAGTAGTACTCCTATAAGAATAAAATGTCGGTTTTGTGCTGCGGCTGTGATGCTCCCAGGCAGTTTTGGGAGCATCATACTCCCATTCTGTCTAAACCGTTGGATCAACTTCTTTTAATCCCGGCCGAAGAATTCCTTCTCTCTCTTCCTCCCAATTACCTCCTATTCCCAGTTATCTCTTATCCTTACCAGTTACCAGTTGACCTGAAATTTTTTGGAAGCCCTAATATTTTGGCCCCTCCTCCTTCCCGCCTCTATCTTCTCTGCTCCTCTCGACCGTCGCCCTCTCGTCTCTCTCCTTCGCTCTTGAGCCTCCACGGCTCCATATCGCAGAAGACAAAACCTCCACGGCTCCATAACGCAGACGACGAAATCAGAGCCGGATGCCTCTCTCTCCTCTACACAGTCGACCAAACCTCCACAGCTCTCCCACCTCCACACCTCTACAGCCGCAAACGACGAAGCCCTCCCTCGTCTCTAACAGTTAGTCACAACGAAAAGCCCTCTCCTCCAACTCTCTCTCTCGAACACACAGCCACCACTACGAGTGTGGTAATTTTTGCGTCACAGCCATTTCGAAGGTAATATGATTGTTCTTGCTTCAATTACATAATTTATTTAGCTTTTATGTTTCCCCATTGCTTTATGATGAAGGCAACAGATCCCATGTGCAATGCAATCTTATGAATGGAGTCCTTTCTTAAGATTTTGTTTGGTAACAACTGTTCGATAAAATGTTCCAAAGACAGTGAAAAATTCACCTTATCGAAAACTCAATTCAAGACAATTCCTTATGAATGCTCTAATCCTGGAACAGTTATAGTGTCACAATGCATCATTTCCATTAAAAAATTGCCTAAAGTAGGTATAAAAAATTGTAATGAGGCACCATTTTGATGATGAATCAAGGGACACTTAATTTTGTCCTGTGAACGACTAGATAAGTGTAGCTACAGATATGTATGGAGATTTTGTCCCTTTTCAAGTTGGGAGAGCCAATACAAGTTAGAACCAAAACGAAAATGTTAAAAAACAAAAACGAGAAAAAAAGAAAGAAAGAATACACAGACATGTGTCTACCTTAGGCTTTAGTCAGCAGGAGAAGAAACTCCCCACATTCTGAATTTCGATCTTGGCGATGCTTAAGGAGGTAATTAGTTCTCATATTTTATGTTTGACTTGAGTATTTAATCCATGTTTAGGATTACCAATTAAGGTAGAGACCTGTGTTATGTTGTGGGTCTAGTTCCCACGCCCCTTGGATTTTTAGTTAAGTAAATTGGTTAGTATTGAATCTCATTCCAACACCGTGATATTAAAGTTAAGTGTTGAAACTCCTTTGGTCTTTTTTGTATTACTATAAAATTCTTTTTCGCTGTTAGAAAAAAAAAGAGCTAAGTTTTGAAACTATAGGTTAAATATTGAGATTAGGTGCCTGATAGTGTTGAAATATAAGATGAATTCCTCAATTTTTAGATGAAGCAAGATGAAAAGGTGGGTGGGGGGGCAAGGAGACATTTTTCTAGTGTTCTGGACATGGTGAACCATGGCTTAAAAATGATTGACCAAACCTAATTTGTTTGAGCACTGTAGCATGTAATATTTGATCGTTTTTTCACATCATAAATTGATCATGTGTCTTGTTCTGTTTAATGCAGTTGCAATGCAAACTTTTTGGATTGGAGGATGCTGACCGTAGATGGCTCATGTAAACATTAAACTTGACATGTTATGTAAACAGTAGATGGCTCATGTAAATGGCAAATGCTGTCTTTTTGTTTCATCAAATGTTGGATGAATTTGATAGAAGGTGTTTTTTGTTTAATCAAATGTTGATGAATGTGATGTGCCTTGGTGGCTCTTGTTGTTCGATAAAGTGACCTTGTTTGGTATGTTTGTGGCGTTGTTGTTGGATATGCAATACCATTTCAAATATCATATAAACAGGGTGTGTTAACTAAAAATTGGGCATACTTACCACCAAAAAAGGGAAAATAATTATACGTACATTATAGTGGGTATGACATGAATTGGAAATACCTACCATTTCCATAACCATACTTACCATAGATAAAGGGTTTATTTACTAAAAACTAGACATTTTGACATGTATGTGCTAGCATGTAGAGAGAAGGATTTTGCCATTTTTATCCCCCTCCCTATGATCAAACAAGAAGGGATTTCTCTCAAATACTCTATTTTCACTTCTGATATCATATGTTGACATGGTAACCCAATTGACTTAAATTCAAGCAAGAGCATTTCATGATGCCATCACTATAGTCTTTCCTTTCTCCTAAGCATTGTCATTTATCTCTCAAAATCTGATCTAGACAAATAGGATCACAATTAGTGGTAAAAGCTGACATAGATAATGCTTAAAAATCTTGTACTTAATTTAATCACAACTTTGTTCTTGAGAAAAACTTACTTGGTTAGCTTTTTCAACTTATTGGTTTTTGAAAGTTAGGAAGCTTCTTCAATATTAATTTTTTTGGAGAAGAAGACAGATGAATGAGAGTTAGTGTTGATAACTTTGAACAGTTAAAGGTAGCTATGGAAAAATCTAGTACCATTAATGCCATAATTAGTACTCCCTCCGTCCCAAATTGATTGTCCGGTCCGCAAAACGGAGTGTTAAAAATAATACAATTTTTGCAAGAAAAAATCAAAAGTTTTTTAACAACTTACTAGATATCAATGCGAATTTTTAATTTGTGAAAAAAATTTGAATTTTTTCTTGAAAAAATTGCATTATTTTTAACGCTCCGTTTTGCGGACGGGACAATCAATTTGGGACGGAGGGAGTAGTAGGTAACGAGGCGTGCTTACTTTCTGTGGTAAATGTGGTTTAGCATATAGTCATCGTTTCCTTTCAACGAAGTAAAAAATAGTAAATACGTGGTAAGTGTTTGTGAACAAGACAAATAGGTGCACAATTAGTGGTAACAACTAACATAGATATGCTTACCACAATTTCTATGTTACCTACGGTATGGAAAGCAAAACAGAGAACTTATTCTCCAGATACTTTCTAAATACGGTGTTTATCCATAATAAAAATACCATAAAAAGTGGTATAAATAGCCATAATCAATGGTAAGTATAACCATAAAAAATGTAAAATTCTGGGAAGCTTCATTGGATTATTGTGAAACATTTATCCGAGATTCTTCAACTTATAGTCTTTCGGTAAGTTGGTACGAGGTAATAATCACAACTAAATTCAGTTTGTTCTTGAAAAATACTTACTTGGTGAGCTTCTTCAACTTGTTATGGAGCTTCTTCTTAAATCTTCATTTTTTTGGATAAGATAAGAGATGAATGGGAGTTAGAAGAGTTAGAGTGGATAAGTTTGCAGGGTTTAAGGTAGGTTTGGAGAAACCTAGTCCATTAATGTCATTATTGGTGGTAGGTAAACAAGGCAATTGGCAAAATGTGAATCATTTTGTGTGGTAAGACTGGTTTAAGCATATAGTCGTTTTGCCCTTATTTCACGGTAAGTATTGTCAACCACGTGGTAAGTTTTATCAACGAATATTTGTCCATCGTAAAAATTCAAATTTTTTAGTATCTCCAGCCTTATGCTTTGGTAAGTAAACTTTATTCTACAGTAAATATGACATTAATGACGGTTAGATATACATTTATGTATATCTTCATTAATGTCATATTACCTACCACATTAAATTTTATTTGGATCTATTGTATTACTTTTATGATAAATTAAATAAAAGCATTTATATTAATAAAATTACTTTTAAAAAAAGATCAAATAAATGAGATATTTCAATTTATTGGTTCACTAGTGGTTACTCTTACATTAGCCAATTGATCAATGTTAACCTCAAAGACTATTACTCCTTCATTTGCTAAGTGATCAATGTTAACCAACAAATTACTATATTTGAAATTTGCTAATTGTGTAACTTGAAGGATTGAAAGAGATAAGTTTGTGGTTAAGTAATTAAACAAATTAGTTAGTCTACTTTGACCAATTATATTAATTTTCACTAATCACTATCAATCAACATCATTGTTAACTATCACATCTGTCAAATATGATCTTAATCGATTCAAATCATTTGATCAATTGGCTGAACATATAACTAGATCAATCAATTACAAATGAATCAATTCTCATTGATTGATCGTTGCCAAGTATATTAGTATCAATACTATTAGTTGTTAGGTTTGCAAAATATATTATATTGATTACTACAAACTATATTAATGAAATTGAATAGTCTAATTTTATTAAATACTACCACAAATTCAATTGAGAATCCTACAAAATTATTCAATAGCTATTAAACAAAAATATATTTATCGTTTAATTTTGTTGTAACAATCAAATTGTAGCGTTATTTTATAATATATATTAGCTAAATTTGTAAGCTATCAAAATATTAATAAATATCTTATTTTTTCCATAATATTTAAAACTAAGTTACTTAAATATATTTATAATAAATGATTACTTGAAAATCAATTAATTAAATACATTTATAATGTCATTTAGAAATTATGAAAAATATTTTCAAGTTTTTATATTTTCATAACAAATTAGAATTTTAAACTAGATTTATAAATGAACACCATTTTTTAGATAATTCTTTTAATATATAAATCCCTAAAATTTGAAAATTTTCTCGCCAAAAAATTGGGTACTCTTTTTTTTTTTTTAACTTAATGGTAACTTGTTACCCGACCAACCGGTTGCAGTAAGTGTTGCTGTTTGTGTGGTAAATGTTACCTTATACAATAGTAAGTGTTGACTTATCAATAGTAAGTGTTGTCTATTCTGTGATAAGTAATCTTCCGTTTTTTTTTGTCAAAGTTCACAAAACCATCTCGGTTTTAACAAAACCACTTACCTTTTGATTTTTAATTTTGATCCAAGGGCTGTGATTTGGTTATTTTCAATCCAATGGTCCATATTCATCGGGAGTATGATGCTCCCATACCACTTGGGAGCATCATAGAAGTTTTGTGTAAGTTTACATCACAATCACAAGAGAATAAAGAGAATAAAAAGGGGGTAAGGCTCTGTTTGGAACTTAAGGAAAAGAAAGAAAAGGAAAAGAAAATTAAAAAATTTTCCCTCCTCTTATTTGGTTGGGAGAGAAAGAGAGAAGAAAATCAACAATTTTATGTTTTGAGAATAGTAAATTTTCCCTTCCTTTTTCTTCTCATTTTCCTTCCACTTTCTTTTCTTTTCCACGGGTTCCAAACAGAGCCTAAGATTTTGTGAATAAGTTTTCAGGGTTCTGCGCAATTTCAGTCGTCCGTTTCGGCAATCAATTGTCCATATTTAAAAAAACTCTTCTAGCAAATAATTTTTTAAAAATTCAAACTGTTCAAAACATTTTTGGACGCGTGCGATTAAGCGGTGCAAAATATATTCACGAGTTTTTCTCTTATAAAAAAACAGAAAAATTACCGCAATTAGGGGTTTTGTTTTACACTTGGTTCTCCCCTCCCTCTGTCTGCTTACACCACCGTCTTCTCTCTCTCGTTCGTTACCCCGTGAACTCGACCGGTGTCCGGCTGGATCAAATCCATTGAATCTCTTCCACGCTTGAATGACCGGTATTGTCTCTTTCTAGGCTTCTACCAGGTGCTGCCATTGTACCATGAAATCTATTTCAGGCAAAACCACATCAACGAAGGAAATCTCCCTATCCAAAACGTCCAAAGTCTTGTCGAACTTCGTCAACGCCGATACCAGAGCCTCCCAAGTACTATCCTCGTACCTGAGGCGCGCTTCGGCGTCGTATGACGACCTTGTTCGGCTCCACAAAGACCTCAAGGCTTCGAACGAAAGCCGAGAAAACTCGAGCAAGAAGAGAACGAGGTTAGTGAGGGAAAAGAGGCTTAATAAGAAGAGGAAGAGTGATGAGAGTAGTTCGATAAAGGAGATGAAGAGGAGGAGAATCGAGGGCGAAGATTAGATACGGGTTTTTGGGTCATTTTTTTTTTGGGCGAAGATTAGGTACGGCTTTTTGGGTCATCAACTAATTCTGGGGCCAATCCCACCGCCCACTCCCACTTGCGATGAGGCTAATTAAAGTCGGAGCAATTACTCTGTATTGGACTGGTTCCAAAAGAGTTGATAACCCTATTCCAGGTTTTTGGGTCATTTGTTGATGTTGTTAGTTGTTCTTGGTTAGTGATTTGAGGTTTTGATTTGGAGCAAAGAATGGATTAGAGGTCTTTCGAGTTGTGACGATTGTGGCAATTTTTTCGCGTAATGCCAGGGGATTTGTCTCGTTGGCTATTATTTACGATGATTCTTGTTACGCATTTTTGACGCTGAATGACTACATCAAATTCAGTATCGTAATTGCTTGGTATGTGTGTTTTTGTAGAAACATCGTGTAGGAGGTGAGAAATCTGGGGTTAGAATATTCTAGGGATATTTGGAGAGGGATGAGAATAATGAATGATTAGGAGAATGGACTAGTTGGAGAATCTGTGCTGGTAAAAGAACAAGGCAAACAGTAGGAAGAAACCCTTGGCAGAATTCCCTCTCTTGAACTAACGAAGACTAAGTGCAATATTTCTCTCTCTAGAATCACTACTTAAAACCATTAGAAGCCAAGGAAATTTTCTCGTTGACGATTACGTTAGAAGATATATAATGAAATTGATTTATGGTAATTTGTGTCATGTGCCGTATTGGTGGCTCCACTGGGTAGTTATTGATTGGTGCATTGGTAGTTATGTGAGTTATTGTCGTAGCTTTGCAGGGGCTGAATTTGATACCACTGGAAATTTCATCCTATCATGATAGTTTATTGACCTATATGATGTTCAGAATAATGTTGACCAAATTCCATGTATGCTTATCGTTGAAATTAAATTGGAAGTGGAAGTTGATCTCGACATAGTTGAATGTGGTAATTTTCCATGTACTATCAGGAAACTTTTCTCGGTGATGATTATGTCAGAAGCTATATATCTGAATGAAATTTGTTTATGATGACTTGTGTTATGCGTTTTATTGATTGATCATGCGACTTATGATGACTTGTGTTTTTAGTTGTTAATTCAAATTGTATGGTGCATTGAATGAGAATCACTAGATCAACTGTAATAATATGATGATAGATAATAATGCGGGTTCTTGTAGAAACATCGAAGGGGATGAATTTGAAGCCACTATAATTTTTATACTTGATAACATGGATCTAGTATGGTAATCAGAATACCGGGGACCAGATTCAGAGGGTGCTAGTGGTTGAAATTAAATTGGAAACTTTAAGCCATCCACTTATTTGCTGATCTTCTTTGTAGCAAATGGAAGCATGTAAACTGGGAGTCATCCTCCTTTGTGTTTGGATAGATAATTAGTTGGTTTAGTACTGTTTAGGTTGACATGGCATCAGATGCATCTACGCAGATGAATTTGGGGGAGTTGCTGGAGTGGCTTTGTGGGAAAGAGACGGGGGGGGGGGGGGGTTGATGGTTGATGTCAGTTTTAATTATGTGGCATATACGTGTATCTATGTGTTATTATTGGTATTTGGCAGCTGTACTGACTTATGCGGTGATAGTTTTTCCCGGTGTATTGCATCTATTATTTAGATCCATGAACTTCTACGATTATTATAATCATCCATGTCGTATTTTAGTGCCCCTGGTGAAAAAGATGTGGCCACTCATCCACATTGGCGAACTGAAGAAATGTCTTCATTTACTTTCGTTTTCGATCATATACTTCTTATACCATAGCCTTAATCCGCTACCCTCTTGACCAACTCGGCCATCTCAAGCCCCAATGTTATTGGATTTCTTAATTTTCTGTTTTGCATGAGTAAATCAATTTGTAGAGCTGTCAATTTTATATTGTTGTCAAGAGACCTCGAAGGATGGACCTGTTGAATATGGATCCACATCCGGCATTTTTAATTTGACTTCATGAACAAGTTCAAGCTTGGTTTGTTGATCTTAGCATGGAGTGTGGACCCTGGTATTACTGCACATCAAGCAACGTGTCTTGCACACAAAACCATAGTTGACAATTAAATAGGGACGGAGGGAGTAGTTAAACTGCTGCAATGACTGTGGACATAGCTCAATTTAGGTGAACCATGTGATTCAGGTTTTGTTTTCGTTATTTTCTGCATCCATATTCGCTTATGCCAGGTTTCAAATTCGAACTACTAACCAACAGATCTATCTTATAGCACGGTGCAGCAAACATCTCATTTTTGCTCCCCTGACGTTGAATGGTGAATTGTTTTTGGTTATTATATTTTCATTTGTTTTGTTCAGCTTTGAGAATTCTCTTTTGTAGTGGTCTGCAGCAGTGTAGTGAAAGAGACTCGCAATAAGGAGTGTAAAGATACAAAGAAAAGCAAAGGAAGGATGAGCAAGAGAGCCTGAATCTACAATATCAGATGTTCGGCCATCTAGTTTGAAGTGTTGGAATCAATCAGTTGTTTGTTAGGAACTTTACTAGTCAACTAGGAACCAGATTAACGACTGAATAATTATGATTCAAAGGCTCCAAAGAGGTTTATAATTATAATTGGATGTAGTTTTTGGAATTTTGGAGGCTTATTTGCTTCTGTATTGACTCCATGAACTAACAGGAGCCAACGGGCTTGTGGCCCACTGGTATTTCCTGGTCCTCCCTTGTGGGAGGCCAGGGTTTGAGGCTTGTCGTAGGCGTTTGTGGGTTCAGGGCTATGGAGAGCCTTTGAACCGTTGTGGACTAACTTACTAACTCCCCCAACCCTTGCTGATGTATAAAATGTGGCAACAAAAAAAAAATACTAACAGGAGAAAGATGTAAAAATTAATCAGCCAATGCTTCAGTATACTACTGTTGCTTTCGTACATGTTGGCCCCTCATTTCTGCTTCGTTCATATAAAATCCAGTGAAGTATTAGTAGTTTATTTGGGTTTTAGCTCCTATCAAGAACATTCTGGTTAGTTGGCTTTAGAAATGGCTGCAGTTCAAGAATATTGTGATTTTTGAATTTCCTTGAAACTCAGGTTCCTTTCTAGAGACTGGTTTTATTTGCTGAGAGATTCAATTACAGTTTATGTTCCATTTGCTGAGATTGAATTACAGTTTTACTTACAGATTAAAGTCAATTGCTATGACATCTCTTCATATCCTCCTTGACGTTCTGCTACCTTCCCAGTGTAGTCCGTTTCAGTTTTCATAGCCAAGACAGAAGGAGGGCTGGGGTGTTGGGAGTGGAGGAAAATAAAAAGTTCGGTGACTTGGAGGTTCATCGAATAAAGAAAAATACGGTTGACTACTCGAGGATCAGAGATCAACTATTATCTCTATGACTCTGTTTTGTGTTTGTGCCGTCTTCACAAACAATGCACCAGTTCATTCAGTATGTTGGTTTCTTTCGTCTGCTTTAGTTAGCCTGTTGTATATACTGATGGTCATTCTGGATCAATAATGTTGTTAAGCTAAACGTGCTCTAGTTTGCAGAGAATCAACTCTTACTTTCTTGCTTGTTGTATCTCTGTTGGTGCGTGTGGCTTCATACAGACACCGATTCGGTCACGAGCATACGTTGTGCTAGATGTATCTTTTTCTCCCACGATGGAAGGAGGTAATCGTGTCATTTATGGGTCAAGGTGTGCATTTTGGTGCAAATCAAGCAGATTGTGAGATTTAGTCTCAAAAACTTCTGTATCCTGCTCACAACACACTTATGTTCTTGTCTTGTGAACACAAATAAATATAGGGGCGCACACACACACCCCACCCAACCAATGTAGTGGCTACACCCTTGTGGGGAGAATTGAGAAACTTGTATCAACATCATTGTATTGATCCCAGACAATTCTCATTACACATTTGTAGTGGGCCTCCGACAAGCCATTGGGCTTGACAATACGGGAAGCCCATTTCACTGGGGGTTGCTTGGGCTGAACCGAATGCAAATGGGCCGCACGGTTGGCCCAGCCGTTCCCCGAGGCCCACCGAGACGGATACGACAACATAAATCTATATAAGTCAAATTCATTTAGTTCCTTACCTAAGCTCGTAGGCTGGAATACATGAAGAATCCAACAATTCTTTTTTTTTTTTTTATCAGAGCCAACAATGTCCATTTACTGAAGTAAATAGACGGAAGGATTGATTTGGTTGTTATTGTCATCTTTCCTTGAGAATATCAGATATCCCTCACTATTGAGATCGGGATTTATCTGATAATCAAAGCAAATGGTACCTGTGAGGAATCCAGGGTGGCTTTAATAACTCGTGTCCTTCGAGCATGTCATGTGCATACAACTATTGGCACCTTAAAAAGGTCTAGTGAATGCTAATTGCGATTAGGTAGAAATCTGCCATTTCTACCATTTATTTTTGCGTGGAAAGTTGGTCCAAGGTGTTCAATCTTGCGGGTAGGAATCCAGGGTGGTGTTAACTACATAGCGTTTTTGTGCATGACATGTGCATACGACTATTTAACTCCTTAAAAAGGTCTAGTAAATGCTAGTTGCTATGCAATAGAAATCTTCTGGTTCTTTACCCCAAACCATATCTTTGCGTGGAAAGTTGGTCCAAGAAGCCCAATCTTGTGGGTGTGGTGTGTTTGCTCAACTTTACTTAACGGAGTTTCTATATTAGGATAACTTCGTTTATGGGGTTGCTTTGGCTTTTGGGTGGCTAATGTGGAGTGCTAGGTGGAACTGACGTTAATTGTTTTCACTGGATTTGAAAGTACCCAAAAATGGACTTTCTGGCCAGACCTTGCTGGCTTGCTCATCAGTTCTGGATTTGTTTAATGAGTCCTAGCTGAGATGGAGGAACAAACCACTAGGGCCACATTTTGGAACTGGAAAGCAGATTATAGGCTTCAGGCCATCATTTCTTGCATCAACTTTAAGATATAGTCTTTTTTAAAAGCAGTAAAAAATGTACTACCGGATTTCAACGCCAAATTACATCTTTTTACATATCATACAGGTAAAGCTAACGGAGATGAAGCCTGGGATGTTGTCACAGCAACTAAATGAAGCTCTTGGTATGCCAGAAGGAGCTCCTCCCCCATGGCTCATCAATATGCAGGTCAGTAGTTGTAATATAATTAGTTTCAAGTTTTTCTTTTTCCAAAAAGTTTTCATCTCAATTGTTAATGTGTGAAACATGATGAACTTTATGGGTCTCCGTTTTTTGTGGATTTGTAATGCCAGAGCTACGGTCCACCTCCTTATCCACACCTGAAAATTCCTGGGCTGAATGCTCCAATTCCTCCTGGAGCTAGTTACTTTTGGTTATCATCCTGGAGCTTGGGGCAAACCTCCTTTTGATGAAGTAAGTTCTACTGTTTAGTTTACTTTGTTCTGTTTTTATTCTCAATTGCTTTTTAGGTTGAATTCTACTTGTGATATTATTCTGAACATAATGATCATCTCAGTTTAGAGCAAAATAGAATTCTACTTGTAATCGTTGTGTTTACATTTTAGGCTTGTAGATTGTCATAATTTGTGACCTCAAATGCATATCCCTTTTACAGTTTAATGCAACTAAAAGACTTAGTTTATGTTTTATTTTTCCAGTAACATAAACAGCAGGCTCAAAAATTAATAGTTCAGCATAAGATTAAAAAAAAAAAACACCAAAATAGCTCCCTAACGTGCTTAGAAACTTTCTTCTTCTCGAGTGTAGAAATTATCGGACACTTTCCTGCTAACTGTTATGTCATTGGCTGATTGGCACTGGCACTTAAGACAAGACACCGGCCAAAAAGGTGAGAAATCGTCTTAGATAATTAAGTCATCCGCTCTTAACGAATAAGCAACTAGCTCAAGAGCCCCACACTTGTTGAAAGTAAGTATATTCCTTTCACATTATGAAGCAGAAGTTCTTTCTCGATTAATAGTACACAAACCTAAATGTTAGCTCGAGTTTAATTCTTAATATGATGGTGAATATTGTACTATGTAGTTGACCTTTCCTTCGTCTATCTAGTTTCAAAAATAATTTTTGCGTGCTAATATTGGCTGCCCGACTGGAAATGCCAAACAACTATCACATCGAAATTTCACCGGCCAAGATTAGATATTGCCAACCATAGTGCTGGTCAAAGCCAGCTAGCAGTCCGGCCTGGCCAACCCAACGCACAAAAGACATCATTTACATTTTGTACTTAACATACATCTAAATGGCGGATAGATTAGCTAAGATGGGAGCAGTAGCGGACCCAGAAATCTCATACAGATGGGTCACCTTTCAAACATGTTTTCATTAAAAATACTTAAACGAAGTAAAATGAATAACTTTATGAAAAAATTAATGGATTATTTGTGTTTTTGTATTTTATAGTTTATTATTTCTTATATTTAGTTGTGTAATAGGTGCAAAGGTATTTGTTGCTTTGTGGTACTATTACTACATAAGTACTTGTTGGCAACCATAGTTCCTGGTCCAGCCAGCTAGCAGTCTGGCCAAGCCAGCTAGCAGTCTGGCCTGGCCAACCCAACACACAAAAGACATCATTTTCATTTTGTACGTAACATACATATGAGTGGCAGATAGATTAGTGTTAGCTAAGATGGGTCATGGGAGCCGACCAAGAAGATCAGATGGTGACAGATTTGGTGGGGGATCAGTTTTTTTTTTTTTTGTAGTTCACTGGAAAGGAAAAAAAACATATAGCTATTAAAAAACTTAGAAACATGACCAAAAAAACCCTTAGGAAACAAAAATTTCTTTGCCGTTTGACTTTACTTTTAATTTTCAGGATTTTGCTACCGCAAAACAATTTATGAGGGCGATTTAAATTTTAATAGTACTTTTTTACCAAAAAATTTGTAAAAATTGGGAGGTTTTTAAAGTTTAATAGATTAATTGGACGGTCTTGAAAAAATATAATACTAATAGGGAGGGTTTTAAAATATCAAACAAAACTCATTTGTTAATTAGGTGGGCTAAGATCCACATGACTTCCTGTCTAATAGTTGTTCCAAGTTAACATCTTACTTAATTTGTTGATAAACATCTCCCTCAGCAAGCTAACCCGAATACCCTGAGTTACAATATAAGAAAAAAGAGCACTGCCGTATGAGGATATCGACTGTGTATATTGTTGTACAAAATGCTGCTTTAAGAACATTATTAACCACGACGATGGGCTTTAAGATTTCAACTGAAAATTGCAAGTGTATATCAATATTCTAAATGAAGTACATGTTTCTACATAAATTCCAGAGATTATATGAATTATTAATGTGTTTGTTTTTTCTAATTTAATAGGATTAGGATTAGGATCGGCACGTGGGTTTTACCAAACAAAAAGACAGCAAATTGAAACGTGAGTGAGTTTGATTTGGAGCAAGAAAACAGGGGCCATATCCCCATATTTCAAAATGTTGGTTGGTTATCAATTTGGCCATGACTTTGTTTTTGTCAATCACTGTCACGCATCCAATTCCTGGTCCCCCTTTGATGGCCTTGTTGAATCAGGCATGCATTACTACCACAGATAGTTTAGATCGATCATTGTCACTAGTAAACGAGGAATATTTCGAATATATATATATATTAGTGAGCTTCAAGTAAGGGTGCCCTTACCGTATCACGGTAAGGGCTTCCCCTTTTCTTCCATTTTCCAACCAAATTTTGATGATCCGAGCCGCTCAATGTGTTCAGAACGTAATTTTAAGGGTACCAGCGTGAAATAAGCAAAAAAAAAAAGACCAGAAAGGGCATCATTCGAGCAGTTTTTATTTGAACCGTTCGATAAAAAATAAACAAAAACTGCTCGGATGAAGCCCTTCCCGGTCATTTTTTTTGCCGATTTCTTGCGGGTACCCTTAAAATCACGTTCTGAACACATTGAGCGGCTCGGATTATCGAAATTCAATCGGAAAATGGGAGGACCTTACCTTAACAAGGTAAGGTCGCCCTTACCTGATTGAAACTGTATATGTATATATATATATATATATATATATATATATATATCGTTCTGTTTGGACAGAGCCACGATTTAACTCGTAGGTGGCAAACATATACTTCTAGTTAAATAGTGAAATACTCATAAACTAATTATGTTGTGATGACTATTGGCATCTCCTCGTCCTCCCCTTGTGGGAGGCCAGAGTTCGAGCTTTGTTGTGGTTATTTGAGGTTTTAGGGTTATGGATAGACTCTGAAACTCTCAGTGGACTAACCTACTAACTCCCCCACTAACCCCCGCCGATGTGTACAGTACAATCTTGGCAAAGAAATGAAAAGTATTATTGTTAGATTCCCTCCTTGCGTTATTTTAGTGGAGGCCCAATATTTTTTTTGAGCATTTTTGGGCTAGTAGTATTTTAGTAGAAGTTTGTGCCCAATTTTTTGGGACTACGTCTTGTACATGTTTGTTGGTAGCATATTAGCTTCTCTTCGATTCTCTGAAGCAGGGACGGAATCAGGATGTCATAAACGCGGGGGCCGAACTATGAGCAACAAGATTTTGAAATTTCAAGTTTTGGAATTCTAATAATTTGTTTGGTTTAAGTTTGGAGGGAAGTTTTTTGGATAATGAGTGGAAAGGAAGAGAAAGAAAAATGAGATTAATAATTGAAGAAAAACTTATGAGAGACTGTATACACAAAGCGAAATTGAGTTTTGGGATCCAAAGCTCTTAAAGTATTTAAATGTCTAAATAACACTCTATACAAAATACAAAATCTAAGTGTTCTTAACAAATAAAAAATAACTAATATTAAAATTAATTTTTTTTTTTGAAAATAAATCCGAAACAACGCGGAGGCCGTGGCCCCCATATGACCATTGTTAGATGGGAATGACTTCGGTGTCCTCGGTCATTTTGGGGACACCGTAACTTTTGGTATAACATAATCATTATGAGTATAACCAAAACCCATTACAAGTATAATAAAATCATAACAAGACATAACTTGTTTGTTATGCCTTGATTGGGTCTGGTTATGCCTTGATTGATTTTTTGGATATTCTTTAGTTATGTCTTGTTTGTGTTTTGTTAAGCTTGTAATGGGTTTTAGATATGTTCATAATGGTAAAGTTATGTCAAAAATTACGGTGTCCCCAAAATGACCGAAGACATCATAGCATCATCTTGAATGATCCGTGTCTCTGCTTCGAATCTAATCGAGTGTTTTTTTTTTGTCTCTTTGGAGAATACGACATCAGAACCTTGTAGGAAAAAGAAAAACGTGGGTGTGCTGTGTGTAAACGTTTTGTGTTCTCAGTTGAAAAGGGGTCGCTCTAACGTTAGTTCTAGTCACGTTCGTGATAGTTACCAGTTAGGTAAAATTAGAGGAGAATGGTAGTTGACAGTTTAGAGCCCGTTCTAGAAACGAGTTAAAAATTTATTTTTTGTTGAATAAGAAGGGTTGTTCCGGAAAATAAGAAGTGTGGTAATTATTTTGGTAGAATTTATATAGGTACCAATGGGCGCCGGGAGGGAAATCGTACCGGCGGCCGCGCCAGACCGTCTCCGGCCACCGGACGGCCGATCCGAGCCGTCCAAAAATTCTAAAAAAAAAACCGAGGGGGCCAATGGAGGAATCAACGGCATCCGAGGTATGTAGGGTGCTTGATCCGAGCACCTCTTTTCCGTGTAATCATATATACAAGGAAAAGGGGTGCTCGGATCAAGCACCCTACACACCTCGGATGCCGTTGATTCCCGCGTTGGCCCCCTCGGTTTTATTTTTTAGAATTTTTGGACAGTTCGGATCGGCCGTCCGGTGGCCGGAGACGGCCCCGCCGGTACGATTTCTCTCCGCTGGCGCCTATTATCATAGCAACAGTCTTATTTTTTGTATAAAGCAACTTCAAGCTCAAAAATCATGTGTTTATGCAAATAATTTTTCTATCACTATAGATCTTGTTTGATAGATCTCATTAATATCTTTAATACAGTGCAAAAAAAATTGAATTTTTTTTCATTTATATTATTTTTGAGTTTGAAAATGTGAAATGAACTTTTTGTTTGGGTTTTGTGGAATGGTCCTTCTTATTTTTGAATGAGATGTGGCAAAATAAGTACTTAGTTTGGTAGCAAACACGATTTAGATTAACGTACCAACTACCTGATGAGGATGATATAATGAACGGGAAAGTAGTCAAGAAACAAAAAAAACTGCTCGGATGAAGTCTTTTCTGGTCTTTTTTTTTGGCTGGTTTTTTGCGGGTACCCTTAAAATCACGTTCTGAACACATTGAGCGGCTTGGATAATCGAAATTGAATCGAAAAAGGGAGATTCGCATTTTATTAAAATAAGGTAGTCCTTATAAGAATGGGACTCATATATATATATATATATATACACACACACACACACACCATGATAGAGAAGGCATTTGATTAGGGGCCTCACTCAAAGCCCATCATTCACTAGCAGGGGCCTCACTTAAATCTGCAACCTCTCTTTTGTCAAAAAAAAAAAAAAAACAATTCCAGTTTCCCAAGGGTGTTTACACTAAGGCTCCGTTTGTTTTAACGTAAAATGTTATACTCCTGAAAACATTTTTCATGTAAAATATTTTTTCCAAAAATAAAGTTTCTGTTTTTGTTTTCCAATGTTTGGTTGGTAGTAGTAAAATACTTTTCCAATGCAATTATATTTATCCCAATCGATTAATGGGAGAATTTGAAGTATTTTTTTAAATTTATATTCTCTTGTAAAGGATATATGTGGGTGTTTATAAGAGTATATATTGTACATGAGAGAGAGAGAGAGAGAGAGAGAGAGAGAGAGAGAGAGAGAGAGAGTGATGATGGGCCACACAAAGAAGACAAGAGAGAGTCATGATGGGCTACACAAAGAAGAAAAATGCAGTAATTTATGAAAAATGCAGTAATTTATCTAAAATTGCCTTCAGGTGAAGAAGTGCATGTGAATGAGAGAGAGGTAATTCATGTGAACGAGGAAAACGAATATAGTTGGTTTAATAACTGCTCTGCTGGGTTCCGAGGACCGACTATCGAAATGGTAAATTAACTTACGGAGTTTTTGTGGGTAACTTACGGAGCTTTTGGTGATAAAATGTTGAAACTTGTTGATTATAAACAAAAACCCAAGTTTTTTTCCTGTTTTTTTCACGGGAGGACTTTCATCCAGCCTGCTAAGGAATACTAATTCTAAACAGAATTTTCTCCATTGCAATACATAACGTTTCCTGAGTTTTTTTATTTTTATTTTTTTTACAACATTGGAGGTATTCCCACACCCAAAGAGGACGAGACTAATTCACCGAGGGTCGGTCGCCACAGGAATCAACACTCACGGAAAGCAGTTACAAACAACTAGGAAGGAGACTACTGAACGCGTCCATGAAGCTACCCACATGAACGTTCACCTCCTAATTGGTTAGCGTACCTTCGAGAATTGAACTCTCACCTCCAGGACGGAAGCATAACCCTGGCGTGGTGGAGACAACTCTGAACGTTTCCCCCCACCTTTAAGCCAAGATAAATTTGTAACTTTCAAATTAGTAAACTGAAAGCTAAAAACTTGTGTTAAAATATACTGAAGAACTACCTTAAACGAGCTTACTACAAGTAAATACCCCATGCACAACTTGTGTAACTACACAGGCTGAATAAATCCAAGTGAAATTGCCGCAACTGCCCTCGTTTTTAATTTGGGAGACTAGTGTGGTCCTCATGCATAGAAAAGTCAAAAATCTACCACCATATAACCACAACTCTCATAGACCACCCTAAACAAAGCCATGGCTTCTCTTCCACTCTCAACCACCGCCACGGTTGCCTTCTCCACCCTCTCCTCCTCTCCCTTTCCAAAAAAAAATCAACTCCAAATATCCTCTATTAAGAATACCAAGCACCTTTTCAAAGTATCATGCCAATCCACAAATAACCATGACCAAAACCCAACTTCCGAAAACAGAGAGAATCCCCTAAACAAGCTTGATAGGAGAAATGTGCTAATTGGGCTAGGAGGCTATAGTGCTGCCACTCTAGTAACCGACCAGGCAGCCTTATCCGCCCCGGTTTCTGCCCCGGATTTAACCAAATGCGGGAAGCCGGACTTGCCCGCCGGGGCAGTAGCCACCAACTGCTGTCCCCCGATAAGCAAGAAAATCATCGATTTCAAACCCCCTGGGCCCAACTCCATGAGGATCCGACCCGCAACCCATTTGGCCTCCGACAAATACATAGCCAAGTTCGAAAGAGCGATCCAACTCATGAAGGAATTACCCGATGATGACCCGAGAAGCTTCTCGCAACAATCGGATATCCACTGCGCTTACTGCGATGGGGCGTATGATCAAGTCGGGTTTCCGGATTTGGAGCTCCAAATCCACAACTCGTGGCTCTTTTTCCCTTTCCATAGATACTACATCTATTTTTTCGAGAAAATTTTGGGAAAACTTATCGATGACCCGAGTTTCGCTATGCCATTTTGGAGCTGGGACTCGCCCGAGTCCATGCAAATGCCCGCGATGTATGCCAACCCGAATTCATCGCTCTATGACAAGCTCCGCGACGCCAAACACCAGCCGCCGACCCTAGTTGATTTGGACTACGATCTAACCGACCCGACTACAACCGGTAAGGAGCAAATCTTGAGTAATTTAACCATCATGTACAGACAAGTGGTGTCTGCTGGGAAAACTGCTAAGCTTTTCATGGGTTCCCCTTACCGGGCCGGGGATGACCCCGATCCGGGAGCTGGTTCCCTTGAAAACATCCCTCATGGGCCAGTCCATCTTTGGTGTGGGGATCGGACCCAACCCAATACTGAGAACATGGGTAATTTTTATTCGGCGGGTCGGGATCCAATTTTTTTTGCCCATCATGGTAACGTGGATCGGATGTGGTCCGTTTGGAAGACTCTGGGTGGAAAACGAAAGGATTTCACCGACCCGGATTGGCTGAATTCGGAATTTTTGTTTTATGATGAGAATGCTCAGCTTGTTAGAGTGAAGGTGAAGGATAGTTTGGACTCGAAAAATCTTGGGTACGTTTATCAGGATATAAATGTTCCATGGCTGAAAAATCGGCCGACGCCACTTGTCTCGAAGGCTTCGAGGAAGATAAAGAAGTCCGGCGTGGCCATGGCGGCAGAGATCCCAGCAGCTTCCCAGGTATTGTCGGATCTAAAGCTCCAAACATTTAACATAGTTAATATTATAAAAATATTTATCCACCTAAAAATATAACTCCTCCTACATAGAACTCACGGATGATGTTAGGTATCCCTGGTTATTTTGCGGATACCTTTTTGGCATGACTTCACCATTATGAGTATAACTAAAACTCATTATAAGCATAACCAAATCCAAACAAAATATAACCAAGGAATATCCAAAAAAACAACAAAGGCATAATCAAACCCAACTAAGGCATAACAAACAAGTTATGTTTTACTATAGTTCTATTATGCTTATAATAATTTTGGTTATGCTCATAATATGTTTTGTTATACTCATAATGATTTTGTTATGCCAAAAGTTACGGTATCCTCAAAATGATCAAGAACACCGAAGTTATTCCCAGAATGCTATATGCCAATAGACAACAATAATGCTTGGATCTAATAATAATCAAGTTCAGTTTTTGAATGATGTTATTGTGTCTCCGGTCATTTGAAGACACCATAATTTTTGGCATAATTTTACCAATAGGAGTATAACTAAAATCAATTACAAGTATAACAGAATCCAAATAAGGTATAACCAAGGAATATTTAAAAAATCAATCAAGGCGTAACTAAATTCAACCAAGGCATAACAAATAAATTATGCATTGCTATGATTTTGGTTATACCTTGTTATGTTTTTGTTATGCTTGTAATTGATTTTAGTTATACTCATAATGGTTTGTTATGCCAAAAGTTATGTTGTTCCCAAAATGACCAAGACACCGAAAATTCCCATTTTATATACATAAATCAAACGGATGATACTATGGTGTCCCCGATCAGTTTGGAAATATCGTAATTTTTGGTATAATTTTACCATTATGAGTATAACTAAAACCTATTATAAACATAACCGAATTCAAATAAAGTATAACTAAGGAATATCTGAAAAATCAACTAAGGCATAATCAAACTCAACTAAGGCATAATAAATAAGTTATACCTTGCTATGATTCTGTTATACTCATAATGATTTTGGTTATATTCACAATGGTTTTGTTATGCCAAAAGTTATAGTGTCCTTAAAATGATCGAGGACATCAAAGTCATTCCCAAATCTCATTCCCAAATCTAACTGTCTAAATCCCAACAGGTATTTCCCACAAAACTCGACAAAGTGGTGAGAGCGATGGTAGCAAGGCCCAAGAAGTCAAGGACCTCGAAAGAGAAAGACGAAGAAGAGGAAATACTATTGATCGAAGGGATAGAGGTGAACAGAGAATCCTTCGTCAAGTTCGATGTCTTCATTAATGACGAAGACGAGACGGCTATCCGGCCTGGAAACAGCGAGTTCGCCGGAAGCTTTGTGAACGTGCCGCATAAGCACAAACACGGTAGTGGCAAAAACATCACCAAGACTTGTTTGAGGCTTGGGATCTCTGATTTGCTTGAAGATTTGGGAGCCGAAGATGACGATGGGATCGTGGTCACTTTGGTCCCTAGGAGTGGAGCCGGTAACGTCACCATTGGTGGGGCCAAGATCGAGTTTGATTCTTGATTAGCCTTGTTTGTTTTGATTATTAATTAGCCTTGTTTGTTTTGAGGTTTCAAAATTACTGGGCGTAATATCTAAGATTTTCTCTCTCTCCATGCTTATTACTCCAAATGTAAAAGAGAATAAGTTGGTCGCAAATCGGAGAGCGAATAAACAAGATCGGAATCATAACCCGATAATGGACTCCTGTTAGTTTCATGGTTAAACTTGGAAAGTTTGCTCTTTTGAAGTAATCAGTTTTTTTTTTTTTTGTCAATCGGCCGCCATATTGAATATTGATTATTGCGACGATGGGAAGTCTACCAGAGCATCTCGACAAACCCAGTTCGGAAAATTATTCACCCAAGTTGCAAAAAGCTCCACAAATAGAATATATTTGGCTATATCATGAGCCACGATACTACAATTTCGAAGAATGAAAGCAAAAGAAATAGGGAGAAGAAACAAAATAGCATAATAAGTAATTTGTATCGTTGGCGATGGCGGCCAGATTAGAGCATCTCCAACCCATGGTTTCATATTGGAGATGTCAAACGTTTTTTGAAGGTTGACGTGGCATTTTGACATCTCCAATTTGACATCAAAGCCTTCATTTCTAACCCTTGATGTCAAATTCTATTTATTTGATATCAAATTATCCATCTCCAACCCTTAAGTCAATAAACAAATTAGGGTTGTCCATGAACCCGACCCGACCCGACCACCCGACCGGACCCGACCCGAAAACAGACCCAACGGACGGTTCCGATTACCCGTATCGGTCGGGTTCGGGTCCAGTTAGTCGGATTTTGCAAATTGTCGGTCGGGTTTCGGATGTACTGGATAAACCGTCGGGTCACCCGACCCGACCGAGACATTTGTATAAAAGAAAAAAAACCCCTAATCTTTATCCATTTCAGTCCGCCTCTTCTCATCTTCTGGTCTTTCAACCCCTCTCCTCCACATCCGAATCTTCTCCTCCTCACATGCCGCCACCACCAGGACCACACCCTTTCACCTCCATTACTTCTCTCTCTCTCTCTCTCTCTCTGAAATGGCGTCCCCTTACGCCACAGGACGAAGACAACAAGACCAAACACCAACTTCTCCACCACTCCGCCGCCGGCAACAGCGGCAGCTCCACCTCATCCTCGTCGGTTCGTCGCAATCATTCCCAGCCGCTTGGGCCTACCGTGCTCGATTCCTCCTCCGCCAGCCGTCACCTCCTTCACCACCTCTGGGCCACTGTAATTTTGGAAAAAAATTTGATTTTCACTTTTTCAGGAAGAAGGTGTGTAGACAGTAGATCTGTGATTTTGAATGGTAATTTTGTAATATTATGCTGTTAATTGTGATTGTGAGCTGATTTGTGAATGTGATTATGGGTTTCGATCTCTCTCTGCCTCCTGATATTTCTGTACGCAGGTTTTTTTTTTAAATAAATCATGACCCGACCGAACCCGACAAATCCAACCCGACCACGTTTCGGTCGGAACCCGACCATTGTTTCGGTCGGTCTCGGGTGGACATCTCAGCAACCCGACTGAAGTCGGGTCGGGCCCAATCCGACCCGAACCCGACCAAACCCGACCCGTGGACAGCCCTAATACAAATGGTCATTTTTTGAAATTTGGCATGGAGGAGGGAGGTTGTCAACTTTGACAACTTTGTCATTCCCTTCAAATCCACGTAGGATTGGCATCAAAAAAGGCTGTTGGGATGGATTGAATTTTGGTGTCAAATGTTACCGTTAATATGTCCACGTAGGATTTGACATCTCCCATTGGAGATGCTCTTAGACTTGGCCACAAGAACTCCCTGTAGCATCTTCAAAATACTCCGAGGGGGTGTTTCAGTGTTTTAGAAAAAAAACTTTTAAAAAAAGAAAAAGGTAATTTTAAGCTCAAAAATTATGTATTTGCGCAAATAATTTTCTTACCAATATAAATCTTATTTGATAGATCTCATTGAGATCTTTTAACGATGCAAAAAAAATTTGAATTTTTTTTATTTTCATTATATTTAAATTTAAAATTACCTTTATTTAAAAAAAAATACTTTTTCTAAAAGTGAAACACCCACACCCACGTGAGCATCTCCCTCAACGACAAAAGCTGTCCTCTTCCCAAATTCTTCGCCATTGAATTATGTGGTTGATATCTAGATCTATTGGGCCGCCTTGTCTCTGTTCATATGTCTATTTTCAACAATTTATAGTTTTGGGCAAATTTTGGTAGTCGTCTCTCTAGTTTTACAGCTGTCTCAATTTTGTTCCTTTAGTTTTAATTGTCTCAATTTCATCCCTGTAGTTTGTTTTAAGTTTCAAATTGGTAAAATGGTTAACACCGTTAATGAAACTAACAGAAAAATATGATTAAAAAATTAAGTGCTCCAATTTTCAATCCGGTTGAACCGGTGTAACGATCTTATTTTTTTGATCATTTTATCCTAAATGGTAATAATGAATTTTTGGCTCTAATGCCTTTCAACAAACACACGAAAACTCTTTATTTAGTTTTAATGATCTCTTAGGGTATTTATTAAAAGGCTTTAAAGTCAAAAATTCGTTACGATCATCTAGGATAAAATGCACTTAGGGTACTAACAATCACACATTTCTCCCAAACTGAACAACAATCTACCAAACCCATTGCTATTTTCGGAGCTGGAAATAGGAAAACCCATTTCAGTTGGGTGTGTTTCAAATGCGCTTAGGGTGTGTTTTAAATGCACTTTTACACTCCCGCACTCGCACACAAATTATGTCCACTAGTCTGTTCGGTAACTTGGAAAATTAAGCCCACGTTCATTTTTTCACTCTCACCGACAGTTCTTTCAGATGCCCTCTCCCAGGGGTAAAAAATTTAAACCAGTTTTCCCACTAAAATCTGGTGTCGAGAATTTGCTGGACCCAAGGTTTTGCTCAATTGATTGACTAAAATTGATTTGGCTAATTGAAGAACCAATTGGATGAAGTCAAAAACTAAACTATGAGAGTTATTGAAGGGCAGCACACCAGTTGTTTGGGTTTATGTATGTGAGAGAAACTCAGCATCCGGTTTTAGTGGTAACTGGTAAGTTGTTTCTAGTAAATCTGTCTCCATAACGGGTTGCATCAAATTTTTTTACTTTTTAGATTCTTCTTGTCGTGAGAATTTAATAATTCCTAAAAAATTGACAATAAACAAAGTGATACGAAAAAAATTTGAATAAGGATAAAAAATAAGACACTTTGACTTATTTGTCCAAACACCCATTTGCAGGCTGACGTTAGTGCTGTTCATGCACGTTTAAAGAGAGTCCGACCTTTTGGTGTTTATTGCATGCCTGACAAGCTTTGTAGAACTGATTACCTAGTTAAGCACAATGACCATGTTGGCCTTGTGCATTCCCCCCCAATTTTGACTTCCAATGCATGGGCCGAAGAAGCTTTCCCTCCAAATGGCAGCTTTCCCACCAATGAAAAAAAAGAAGCTTTCTTACATTCTGCTATTTTTTTTTTTAAATTCTGCTATGTATTGTATTTAAGATCTACTACTCCGTTCTTTTGAACTTAACTTGAATTTGAAAATTTTATCGTTATTTGAATTTGTTCGCATTTGTTAGTTTTGCGTCAAATTTTTGTGAGTTATTGATTTTTCTTGACGAGAGGAATCAGAAAAGTAAATTTTCTTTATTTTTACCCAAGTATTTTGAAAAACAACCACTTTTTAGCTGAAAAAGTGATTTTTTTTTGGCTAAAAAGTAGTTCTTCCTCAAAATACTTGGGTAAAAGTAAAAAAAGTAAAATTATTTTTTCGATTCCTCTCGTCAAGACGAATCAATAATCCACAAAAGTTTTGCACAAAACTAACAAATACGAAAAAAATTCAAATAAAGACAAAATTTTCAGGTTTAAGTTAAGTTCAAGAGAACGGGGAAGTCCGAGCCAATTTACACGTTTCTCGACTAATTCTGAGAGATCGATCATATCCCTCTATTACAGGATTCGCAATTAAAATAGAACAAAACTCTATATGGATTACTCCAAAGTAGTTATTTTGTGTGGAAACTACTCCAAAGTAATTGATAGCACTCTAAGGGGTGTTTTGGCATGCGATGTTGAAAAAAAAAACCACTTGGCTTATTCAAAATTTGTTCACATTTATTAATTTTGGGTGAATTATTGATTCGTCTCGATTTTTTTGTCTTTATTGAAAAAAATTATGAGTTTCAATCATAATGTTTTAATTTTTTTGTTCTTCTCGGAAAGTGAACCAATAGTATAAAAAAAATGACGCCAAACTAATATATGTGGAGAAATAAAGACAAAAAAAATAAGCCACTTAGCTTATTTGCTAAAAATATTTGTTGTGTGACATTGGGATCTCACACTAATGATAAGAGATGCTGAATTTGTTTAAAACTCTCCGTAAAAAATCAGCTAAAAATCGTTCTACTTTTCGGGAAAAAAATGCACGTTTTGTCCTTATTCAATTTTTTTCACGATTGTTAGTTTAACGTCAATTTTTTTTTGCAGATTATTGATTTGTCTACAAATCAAAAAAGTAAAAGAATTTGGTGTAAGAAAATAAAAAAAATACGCAAAAGTATATTTTTTGGAGATTTGAAAATGTACAAAAAACTTTAAGGAACATTTAAATTGAGACGGAGGGAGTATTTGTGTGCAACCCAAGGTGTAAGCACAAGGGGATTGATCAATATCCCAACCCATGCTATAGTGTGTCAAAGAATTACTCGGGAACCAATTGGGAAAAAATGTTTCTCGGAAATCTTGAGCCTTCTTCGTCTTTTTTTCTTTGAAATCAAGATTCTAGACTAGATAGAAAGCAAAATATGGGGAAGCATATAAAAGTGAAGGGTATAGTTGCCATTTCAAAAGAAAGAGGCATGAGAGACTGTTCTAAATTGACAATAATGACAGGCAGCCAGAGTACGGAGAAGACAGAAGACTAATGAGGCCTGTCAGTTTTGCATTGAATGCCAAAAAGTTGTGGGAACCCAAAAGTGTTTTCAAAGTCAGGCAAATATCTCTTTTCACTTTAAAATTTGACTATGTAAAGTAAATATGCCCCCACCACTCTAACCCTCCTCCATCTCTTTCCTTTCCCCAGCTTTTCACCTCCTCTAACTCCGGTAAAACAGACATCTGTACAAAAGGAAAATAAAGTCTGTTAAGAACTGACATGGGCTCTGAATCCTGCAGGAACTGTTCTCGAGAGAGGGAAAGAGGTCCCACTATTGGTACCAACCTGCCAACCCATGGGTCTTTGTCCGTGAGTTCTTTTTTTCCTTTCCGGTCAGTATTAATAATGGGACCCATTCATCTTTGAAATAACTCATCCAATTACATATTTTTATATTTTAACTCAAAATTTTCAATCTAAAATTGTAAACCAAACGCAGCGTTTATCTTTGCACTTATCCTTTGCAGAGGCTGGGCCTGCTTTATAGGAGTAGTCAGAAGACAATAGTGACACATGCATGAATGAGAGAGACAACTTTGTGTCAGCGTGCATGTGTGCATTAAATGAGAGCAAGATTGGGTAGAGCTAGTGTGTGGGTGTTTTTCGGGAAGGGCCCACACGACCTATAAAGTATTACACCTATAAAGTATTACACATATAGCACATGGGAATGATGGGATTTCGTGGACCATGAACTCAAAATTTAGGACCAGCCCTTCATTTCTCCTTCAAAATTGCAAAACTATTAGCGAAGTCATTATTACTCTATAAAAAGTGCCCCCACTTCAGTACCTCGTACCTACCATTCGGTGTCTAGGAGGGTACGTAGATTGGGCCCCAACTATGCAAAAAGTGGTTGGGCTAAAATCCATGACCTCATGGTTATTTAAGCCAAGTTTTACCAAAGTGGCGAATAGCTTGTTGGATTTCTCTGGACACTAGGATTTGTGTTTATACATCTAGAATTGATGGAGGACGATTTTTGAGCATGGACACGAATACTAACACGGGACACAGAAATTCTAAATAAATGAGGACACAGATATGGCAGGGAACAAGTCAAAATATATGTTGATATAGTACGTTGGGTTTTTCTCTATTATTCAGTAGCTCCATCCGAAAACAACCAAATAGTAGTATCCTTTCTAAATGTTACAAAAACCAAACGAGGGTATTATTTGGTCAAAGTTAATTTGTTTGTGCTTTTCCGCTTCTATTTTTGGAACGTCATAACCACAAAATAAACTTTTAATATTGTGAAATGTTTCTGTTCGTGTTTAAGTTGAGACACCGGTGTCCCTGGCTAAAAAATAATCAAATTTATTGGACATGTGTCCCCATAATGTCCGACATGAATACAACAAGCAATTAGGAGTGTTGGTGCTGCATAGACGACTTTCAATCCGTCATAATAAATCAAGTTCCATGCTTGTGTTTTGTTAGTTTCGGTTTACTACTATTTTCGCAAGAATGAGAGATATTGTTTCAATGGAGGTCTCTGAACCTTATGTTCCCATTACATATTGGATGAAATTAATATACTGCTCTACTGAGATAATGTTATACTAATATTTTCTGCATCGACATGTCCTAATGTGCCCGTGTCCTAATTTTTAGAGACGAGATGTATTCGTGTCACGTTGTGTGTGTCCTGTGTCTATATTCCTACTACTTAGCAACAAATTTCCAAAAAAGTGCACAGGGTGATAATCACTAGGAAAAGATTTTCTTTCCATGTTTACCCCATGACCATTGAAGGATATAGGTGCTTTGTAAAAGATTGATCTTTCTCTCAAAGTTCTATTCGGAAACGAAGAAATGAAACAAAATGTAGATAAGAGGATATTCATAGCAACATATAGAGGTAGTAAGCAATATCCTAGTATTTGGAAATCCTGTCTCAGAAGAAGCATCTCCGAGGCACTTGCCCGGGCATGCTTCAATGTGGTCACAAGCCTCAACACGCAAATATATCAAGAGCATGTCATTTTTGTATTTGTTAAATCTTTTAGTAATCTATTTTTATTGTACTAGTGATGAGGGTCGGTCTCGATTTCCTGAGCCAGTTCTCTTGTCAACATGTCAGCGCGATCATCGTGTCCTCCCGCAAATGTATAGACCCGGTATGCAAACTGGAAAGCCCTCCAAAGCATTTTTGCAGATCCTTTCTTCTTTGCTTCAGCTTTAGATCCACTTTCTTGGTTTTCCTTTGCCTTTGCTTCTCTCTTCTCCTGAGTCAGTGCAAATAAGTTCCATTTAGAAGTTTTATCTACTTGACCAAGAAAGTAAGGACTTCATCAAATCAGATATCTACATTAGCAATTCGCTTTTAAACATAAGTACCTTAAGTGCCAACTCCATACAACCGGAGGAAACATCGACTATCAATTCTTTGATCCTTGTGAGAATTCCGAAATCGAAATTAATCTTGTGACTTTGGAACTTCTTGGATTCTTCATCTTTAGTTCGTTCCAGTGCTTCCAAATCACCTTTGATCTATGCGTTATTGACTTTTGTTAGTTAATGGAAACCAGGCTGGTTTTTTTTTGGTAATTTGACTCATATTAGCATATTGATATCTAATCAAGAACCAAATGTTTACCTTATTGACGTAACTCTCAGACTTGTCAAGGAGCTGACTTAGAGGAGCCTCTATCTTCCAATTTGTCAGAGTATTGACCATTGCATCTAGCTTGGAGTAGAGTGCTGCTGCCATCCTCAATGCCTCCAACTTTTTTCCAGGAAATTCTTCAAACCTTGCTAGCACCTGCGCATAAAACAAATGTGTATGTCATCTATTCTAATATGTAAAGCCAGAACCACAGTTGGTTTCTTCCAATTTCTGGGTGTCAACTTTTGCCATTCCAAAATTGCCATACAGAATAACCTAAATTCAAGGTGAAAGCCTTTTCATTTGCATAGACGTTAATGGAAATGAACCATAACTATGCATGCACCGTAACGATAAAATGCCAACTACTCTAACCACAAATCACTCCACGTTAATGATCCACAAATTGATGCGGTTCAGCCTACTTTCATAGTCTCCTACAAATGATTTAGCAGGGAGTGAGATTTTCCTTAAGTATTCAACCATCCCAAATAAAGGTATGGACAAAAGTGCGGGTCACCGCTTGAGACACTGGTTCTCTTACCCTTCAGTTTCGACTTTTGGTTGTGTTTTATTGAAGAAGAGAATTAGATATTTGTATTGTTTGCTTTTAGTAGTTTATTTTCTTTCATTTAGTTTTCCCTTCGATGGGCGAGGCTGTAAGATTTTCCTAACATTGTGTCTGTGCTCTATGTCTGTGACATACGGTTAACTTGAAGTTCATTTATCGGTGTGGAAATACGCCCATTATTCTTTTTTCCCGTGTTTTGACACAAGACCTGGTATATATGCATGCTTTGAATTGAATTCTCGTGTATGATGGAAATACAGTGCAATTCCTTTGCAATTTGTTCAACATGATTTTTGCAAAACAGTAAATTACGTTGATAATTTTACATCTCTTATGATGTTAATTTCATTTATTTATTTTTCAACGTAATTCAAAAATGAATATACGAAGACATGAACATTCATGGCGGTTGCAACGACTTATAGTGATCATAATGTCAGAACCGATCATGGTGAGCTAAGTAGCATGGACCTCTATAGGGACAAGACACGATCACACAGATTCCCAAAAACTGGACACACCACATTCAGGACACGTTAAATAAATATTTTACATATTTCTCTGTGTCATGCATATGATTATTTTGTGCATAAATAATGGACAATGCAACATAGCACTAGTTTATACTAAAAAGACCATTTATTCCCGTAACTCAAATGACCAAATGGATGGAAATGTATACCAAAGTGTGGACTGTTTTTATGTTTGCCCAAGTTATGGGAACTTGCATTCTGAAGTCTCGCATACTAACAGAATAAAGAAAAAATGAAACATGTTTGTATGAGTGTCCGACACAACTTGAAACGCTCTTAGAAAGCTCTGGGATTCTCAGATGACGAGAATGAGGATGAATGGATGATCATGATAATGGTAATGAACAAGCTGATATGGTATAGACCTGAGATTCATCTGTTAGTTTCTCTAGATGAGATTCCACGTATTTATGGAACTTGAGGAGCTCAGCCATGTCGGTAGTTTGGAAAGTACTAATAGCAACTTTAACCTCCGTTATTGTCTTTGCATGGTTTTTAACATCCTCCTCAATTTGTTGGTAGTATGCTGATCTGAAATAGAGAGAAAATATGAAAACATGAGCGCACGTAATTCCAAATTACTTTCACTCAAATATAGTAGTAGTTTGTTTGGTTAGAGGTTTTGTGGAAGGCGCACATACCTTTTGGTCATCTCTGCTAGTGCATCAGCCATTCCCTGTTGTCCTCCGGCTGGGGCCCCAGCTTTACTCTTTTTGCCATGTGATGATTTACCATGTAGACTAGACCCTTCTACCTTACCTTTTAGAACTCGATAGAGATTACCCATCTGGGATGATCTCTTCAATTTAGTTGCTGCTTTCTTGGGACGTAGGGATCTTGCACCACCCAAACCAGGAGGTGGCGGGGGAGCAGCTCCCTTTCCCGGTGGCATGGGTGGTGGCGGCACAGGCCCATTTGACAATGTCCCAGGTGGTGGCGGTGGTGGTGGCACTGATCCATTTGATGGCATCCCAGGTGGTGGTGGAGGCGGTGGAGGTGTGGCGCCATTCCCTGTTGGCATGGGGGGTGGTGGTGGAGGTCCTGGTGTTATATTTGGTGCCAGTTTGGGTGGCGACGGTGGTGGGGGTGGTGGCGACGGAAGAGGAAATGTTGTTACCTTCGGTGATGGTATGGATGGAGGTGGTGGTGGTGGTGGTGACGGAGGCATAGTCAATGGTGGTGGAGGAGGAGGTGACAGTACAACATCGGGTGACATGAGTGGCGGTAATGCTGATTCTTCTGTCTTTGGGAGCACGGGTGGTGATGGTGGTCGATACATCACCTCTGACGCTTCATTAGGTCTCAACTTAGGGAGTGATGGAGGTGGTATTACCACATCCATGGCACCTCTTGCCAAGGTCTCATGACCTGATGCTGGTGTCAAACTTGGGGTATCAATCCATTTTCTTCCTTTGTCACCAGTCAGCTTGTCCAGGTTAGACATCAGTATTATGTCCTCCATCATTTCGCAATCATCATTGTCAATCTTTTCTTCCTTCCCCTGCTTCAGTTCGTCAACTTCCGTATTCATCTGCTCTGTGGCAGCTACATAAGGGAACATGTGGAAAGAGAGGCGCTTAACGTCAATGGGGTTCAACTTCCCAACAGCTTGGATTCTCAGAGGCAAGAGAAGAGGTGAGGAATAAGGTGCTCCGGACTGAGTCATGATGTTGTTTGCAAGGACTGACGTCGGAGTGGCAGGTGAACCGGAGGGAGTTTTATCGTCTGAGTACTCTGACAAAGCCCTCCCAAATGCATTTGATTTGGGACTGTAATCTTTGAGCGGTTCATCTTCTTCCATCAGATCAAACAACCTCTCTTTTGCCATGTTTATCATGTCGTCGAGTATTGCCAATGCTATTTCAATTTCAAGACAAAAGGTGGCCATCAATTTATAAAGAGGTCTACTATATATCACCAGTTCTTTTTTCACTGGTTTATTTATTTCCATACACAGCAATATATAAGGCAATGCCTGTTTGAGATACCATGTTGGATTTTTGGTAGATTTTTATTTTAGTGGCTCCTTGACTACTTGGTCCATAATTTTTTTTATTTTCTAATTCTTCTCATGGAGACAAATTGGATTATGACAAAACTTTGACCGAAAAGTGAGAAAAGATTTTAAAAAAGCCCAAAAAAAAGCCACAGGAAAAGTTAGGCCGAACTTGGCTTCCAAACACCGATTGGAGTAAGAACTTGACATACCTTGTTTTTCCAGTTCATTGGCTGCCATATTATCATATGCTTTTTTTTTGGGTTTGTCCATCCATTCCTCTTTACTCGTCCAGATTTCTCCAACAGATTTCAATGCGTTGCAAAACGAGACCAGTGCCTATTTGAAATGTCAAGTTAATAAGCCAAAGTACATGATTAGCAATTTTAATCCTGATTGTTGGTATCATTAATTTGATTAACCTGATGAATAGGTGTTCCTTCACTTTCTGACATTGAATTTTTTGGTACGATATCAGGGTACATAGTGTGCAGATCTTTCAATGTGTTTATCACCAGCTGCAAGAAAATGAAAATGGGATTTTGATATCTACAATGAGTTTCTGAGAATAAAATGGGAGAGAAAACAGTTGAAGAGTACCTCGTTTGCAGAAGCAGAGCCTACACACGGAGGTAAGTCAATTAAGTCCCTGAAAGTGAGGACCTTTGTCCTAAGCTCTGCCATTGTAACGAAATTGCCTGCCACACTGTGAGAGTTGAGCACCTTGAAGCCTTTAACTTCCCTTGGATTCTTTGATACGTCGGGCTTCTTGTTTGTCTTTGGCAGTTGCTTTCCCTGTTGAAATTATTAGCTGATTTATGCTTGGTGCACTGTTGTTCTTAAGTTCTAGAACTAGCATGGCCTCAGCTTTTTCTCCATGGGCAAATAATGGAGTGGCACACAGATCCGAATATTCGAAACATTGACCTCGCTATCATAAATCAAGTTATTGAATATTTTGAATGAACTCCAAAATTCAAAACTAAATATTCCATAGAACCTTTAAGAAACAAGAATCTCGACTCGATTAGTGGCAAATGCTTTTTGACAAACCTTGGCTGCAAGAGGCTCTGTAAACCAAGACCCTATGGAAAGATGCAATGCATACCAAGTACCTACTTATTACCAACAAACATATTAATGTGCTTTGAATTTGAACTTGTTACTAATCCCAACGTGGACGTACTGAAAAGACTTATAACCAAACCGAGCCTTATGTCCCAATCACTTGGGGTCGGCTATATGAATCATTTTCCACTGAAAAAACTCATGTTAGCAAAAAAAAAATCTCGAGCGTCCTTGATCATGAGTCATAGTTGTAGCTATAAATGGGAACCCCAATTCCTCCTATGAGATTGAAATGGAAAAAAAACCAGAAGAGACCTGGGATCGATAGTCTATCAATTCGTATACTCGTAGACTCGTAGTGATATGTATAGATCTACCTGAATTGTTAGTTTTTTTGCTGAGGATGCGTACTAAGGATTGTTGGCTACTAGCTGATTTTTATAGGAACACACAACTAATTGTGGATGTATATCCCTTTGAATATAGGTTCCCTGCGGGGCAAGTTATTTGCCGTTGAAGCATGCATGGATTATTGCAAGGAAACTTAATACCGGAAAGAAATTCCAGCCAGAATATGGTGCAGATATTCATCAGAAAACTGAAGTTGTACAATCAATTTTTCAAGAACACAAGTTCATCAAATATACAAGAACGCAATTTCATCAAATATACAAGAACACAATTTCATCAAATATACATCAAAACTTTCGAATAGTCTATATAGGCATGCATCATTGTAGCATTTTTCCAGATTGAAACAATATGATAAACGACGTGAAGATGCTTTCATCTTCGCGAAAATGGGTTGCATATACATAAAAACAACAAAGGGTAATCATGAAAATCTTATGAACGAAATTGATGTCCGAGTCATACCTCAACTCCAGGTGACTTTTTACGAAACAGCATTGGTCCGTTAGCCATGGGTAATCAACAGGGAAAAATGTTATGTAGTCTTGAACAAGAAGAGGATAATAATAAGAATACTTTTCTGTTAAACCACTCGATTTACAATCCCGGATCAGTTTCCTTAGGTTTGACGAGAAAGCTAAGGTTTGCAGGGTAAAGAAATGTATCACCAATAAAGAATAAAACAGGTATATTACTCCGAAAAAGGACATTCAAAGATCGTGATCAAAATTTTGGATAAAAAATTCAACACGAAGCGTGCAGCGCAATGTCTGGCTTTCAATTCCCTCCCTTGGAACTTCTTCTCCTCTTTTTTTGATGAGAAGGAGAGAGAGAGTCAAATTGGAGAGAAGAAATCTTTGCTTATTTAAGAAGAGAGAGAGAGACGAAAATGTGGAAAGGGACAGTTTTGTAACTTTTGTTATTGTTAATTTTTGGAATGAGGTTAATGGACAATTTTGGTTTGTTTCAAACGGCTAACTAAACCATTCCTTAAATGAAGGAACACTGTTGGTTCCAGATCTTTGCCAACTCAGGCAATGAATCCACTTCTTGTACGTACGTTGTCTTCAG
>BPLS01000494.1:20647-48376 GCA_019656275.1 Rhododendron kiyosumense | reverse complement strand
ATGATATGGTTGATTTATTAAACCCATGTTTGGTACCCCTCTCTCTCCTTCTCGTGCGCGCGAGAGAGAGAGAGAGAGATTTGTCGTTAGCAAGTTTTGGTGTTTTATTGTATGCCTTTGGACATGTTTCTCTGTAGTCATTGAGCACAAATGCACAATTGATCAGGAAGTAATATGCAGAATGAATTTGAGTCATTTGACTGCTAGTTTGCAAAAAAAATATATATATATATATACCGTAATACGGTAAGGGTACTCTTATAAGAAGATTTGTGTGTGTGTATTTGGAGTCAAAGTGGTTGACGAAATAGATTGGTTATTCGATTAATCTGTTGGACGGGTCTTCATATGTTAGGCGATTAGTCAGATCCAACGGTATCCGAGGACCCTGATGTGCAGGATGCTGTGACTCATTACCCTGCCGTTTTGTCTTTGTCCCTGTTTGGCCAACCTGTGTGCTCGTCTCTGAGTTTGTGAGTCTAACCATTCTTTGTAATATTGCTCTTTCTAGCTTCTCTTACATCGTCGCGCACCAATACAGAACCATCTGAACATGTTCTTCCCCCTTGGGCCAACTGTTTCTTGCCTTTAAGGTATGAAAAATGAAAAATCTTCTGCAGCCATAGTTGTTGTGCCGAAAATGAAATTGAGAATATAAACAAAACAACAAGCAAAAATCAAGAACACAAGATTTACGTGGTTTCCCAAACTGGGTACGTCCACGGGAGAAGAGCAAGATGATCCACTATAAACGAGGAGATAACATACAGAGCTGGCTATACCCGTGACTCTCGTTGAAGCATCCAATTACAGATATTTAGGGACAAATCTCTGGCGGAATTTGATAAGGATATTAAAATCCTAGGTGAAACCCAATAGAGCATAAACCAAAACCTTAATATCTAATCTTCAACATGAGAAGGGCCTCTCCAAAGGGATTCAGTCAAGAAGTCCAAAACCTAATGAAGAGAATAAGGTTATATTTATAGATACAGAGTCTTTCCTAAACCAATACTTGCCCAAACAAAATTCTTTGCACCCAAAGTCTAAACCAACAAGGAAACAAATCTTTTAAAAAGTCAAATATCTTTCCGACCATCCCAAATTCAAGGCATATCTCCAACAATAGTTATGTCACGGCCATGATTAGCCAAACATGTTAACCGCCCAAACAAAATCTAAATAATGAAATCCTCCAAAACAATGAAGTCATCCGCAAGGACCGCAACCAATATAATTAAATCCTCCATAAACTAAATGCTTCACAAATTAAATCCTCACAACCAAAACAATTCTCACCTAACAACTAGAAAAGCTTCGCCTTAAAACATTATACGTGTTTTTAAGATCCTCCCATCCAAAGAGTTTTTTGAGAAAATTATCTATTGCCCTTTTAAGAAATTTTCACTTAACAATTCACTACACCATGGATCTTGTGTTATCTTTAGTAATACTGAAATATTTAGCCGTACTATTTTGTCTTTCGACATTGCTATGGATGTCCGAAATACATGTAGATGTACTACTTATATACCACCTTCTTCTTTTTTGTAACTCAGGTTGATCAATTACACCTCCTTAATCTTTCCGTTTGTACTTTATACTTTGCGTTAACGGTGTTATTGTTACACTTCATATGTCACAGAATTTTTTTTTAATAATCGCTAGCGCCACGTTCAAATCTTGTGTCCTTGATTTGAATTTTATCATTTGTATGATAGAGTAAAGGGCTTTGAATGCATTTTTTTAAGTGATTGGGTGGGGAGGATGTGAGAGTCAAACTCTTTTGGCTATTGTTTCATAAGTTGCACATATTAGTGAACTCATATGCAGGCCAACAATCTACGAACATAAAATGCTAAATCAAAGAATTAGGACACACAGAATTGCACATAAAGTGCGTCTCGTGGATTACAGTCATCCTATGTGTATCATGAGCCACATTGAAACAAACAATGCTAGAAACACATTCACTCCAACAATGATCTTTATAACCTCTTTCATGGAAAGCCCCTATAGAGATTTATGCTAGTATATTTTTCCCATAAATCAGAAAGACCCTCTTGTACTTAGCAGTGGGGGAGCCATGATTAGGATAGGGGCCTGGGTGGCGTTGTTCGATGGAAGTCCACTAGTATTTGTTGCATGCTGTTTGTCAAAATACGAAGAGAAAGGTTAAGTGTAAAGTCAGGCTTTGTTTAGGAATTAGGAATTTATTTTCTTTGTTAAAAAAAGAATGAAGACTTGGTTCAACTATTTTGTGGTCTTTAAATGAAAGTCATTAAGATATTATTTGTAAGATCCAAGCCGTTTATTTTTTATATCGCAATTTTTCATCAGTTGTGAAAACTTAGATTTTCGTTGAATAAAAAATGAGTTGTGACTTCTGTGTCACTTTGGTCTTTGAAGTTCTAAAATTGTCAATTAAGTACGTTTGTCAATCCGGATACTAGCAGAAAGAAGCATCAATGTTAAACACACACACACACAATGTACAAAAGTTAATGAAGAGCCTCGCTTACATTTGTTCACTGTTAGGCTCCAAATAAACTTCAGCTGCCTCTGGGAAGTTAGTGAGCTTGGGGCATTCTTCATGGACCAAGTGAACCAGTTTTGGAAATAATGTCCGGAGTTCTTCCCAATTCATCTCTAACTCACTCAAGTACTTCAAGTACAATATCTTGACTGTCCACTGCTCAATTTCGCCTAGATCACAAAGTTGTCCTCCCCTGATGTAGAGTTTATTTAGCTGATTCAGATTGGCTGGCCTTAGCCAACCGGGCGGGCTCTTCCCACGGAAACAATGGAGGTCTAGTTTCTGCAGCGTGGAAGGAAGTGCCGCAGGGGATTTGTCCGGCTGACTGTTGAGTACTCTTTTCATTGAAGCATCTGCTTTTGTAGTTGGTTCTGCTTCGCTCTTGGCTTGTTTTTTGATTCCAAGGTCTTCGTTGTCCACAGCCAGTGACTGCATTACATCATCTTGTGTTTGCATATGAGCACTTTGTGAAGAGCATCCTCCCCATGATATTGTAAGCTTTTGTAGGGCTTCAAATTTTTGGAAATCGTTTAGGTCCCTTTCTGTAGGAAAATCTTCCACACTCGTGTAGATATTCAGTTTTCTCAGCTTTTGCAGTCCAGACAAATCGTCGAGTGTACACGACTGTTTGTCATACTTGGAATCTTGAATGAGGAAGCCCTTGAGGACTTCAAGCTGTGATAGATGAGCAAGGCTCTTGGGCATGTATTCTATAAAGTAACACTCAGACATGTCCAAGTGTGTCAACTGCTTTAGCAAACCGATCCCATCTGGAATTAACTCAAGATTGTGACAGGCTTTGAGATCAAGGATCTTTAGACGAGTGAGCTCTGAAATGAATGAGGGAAGCTCCGTGATCAAAGAAATTCCTCGAAGGCTAAGAAACTCCAACCGACTCAGATTCTTCAGGCCATGGAGAATTTTTGTATCTGCAACCTCAATGTGGTGCGTGGCTAAGCTTTGCCACCTACCCAGGTAAACAATCGTGATATTTCTCATCTTCTCAAATAGTTGAGGCCCGTCGTCAATAATAGCCTCGCCAATATTGATCACATGTAAATACCTATCTAGACGAATAGTTTGATTATTTCGACCAAGAACATAAAATGTACGTAGATAAACATTGGCTGCGATGGTTAGAGCAGAATGAACAGAATGACTCATCTGGCAACTGTCCGGAACCAAGCCACGCTTTTGGAAAACAGGCTTGATGAAGCACTCTGCAATTAGCATATCGAAGATCTCATTGCCAATATCCTCACCCGACTTTCCTGCAATGTTATTTCGCTTCGCATGCCACCCCACTAATCCATTAGCTATCCACCAATACCTCAAAAACGTTCTCTTTATAATAGTCATTGGTGGGAAAATCAAGAAACAAAACAAACAGCGTTTTACCGTGTACGGGAGTCCATCCAAAGCTCTCTGTAGGTCTTCAGGTTCACTGGAGCTGCCAAACTCTGGCCTCCAGTACAAGTGAATCATTTCATCGCCGGTTTTGTTTATGTCCGGCCATGTCCTGCGGTTGGAATCATAAGAAGGGATTTTAAGCCGTGAAGGAATCTGGGATTTTAGCCTGGCGACCACCATTTTGAGCTTTCTGAGCTTGTCGAGTTCTGTCCCGCTGCTAGTACTACCTATTGTTTTCAGCTCCTCAAGCTTGCAATGGGCATGGTTGATTTGCTCATTTAGACGAGCTATGAACTCTTCCATGGAACTGAGGTCTTGATGGATCAATTTGTAGAGGGCTGGAGCTCCACCATGGTCGTGGTTGTTGGCGGCGGAGGTTGCACTGCTAGACGCAGCGTTGCGGTTGCTCAGCTCAAACCGTTTGGATTTGTGTTTGGAGATATTGAGCTTGGCCTTGAAAAGAGCTGCCAAAGATCCTATTGAGCACTTGGCCTTAGAAGGACTGGTACTGTTGATGGATGGAGTACTGTCATCAGACTGTGAGGGTGGAGCTTCATTGATGGACATGGTTCAGAATTTGAATGGTTTGCTCTGAAGGTTAAGTGTTGAGATTGTCTCTTCATATATATATATATATATATATATATCCGCTCTGACAAATATTCCGCTCTCGTGTTTGTCAGAGTTCTCAATTTTCCTTGTGTGCAAGGTGTTTATCATTTTCTTGTGAATTCAAGAGCCTGTCTGTTAGAAGGAGAAATTTTTCGGTGCCGAATGGGTATATCTCACGTGGTGCCCGCTCGGTACATCTGGACTATCTAATGCATTTTTTAATAGCTCAGATTGAAATATTCTCTTTTCTCTTACCTCACCACTCTCTCTTATTTTTTTCTCTCCAAATTCGAGCCGTCTAAAACCACAACAGACGACCCGATTGTGCTAAACGGGCACCACTCGTGGTGAGAGTGATTCCCTTTCATCTTTGAACATAGAAGTCAATACTTTCGTTCTCTATTTTGAATTCTTTCACAAATTGTGCAAGTGGTGAGAGTGGACAGGAGCCCAGGGCTCCACCACAACCTTCGCTTCAGCTGCCCGACAAGAAATTAGGGGCGCCAAGTTCAGTCCATTTTTAGTAATTCTTTCATGGCTGTCTCAATTTGTTAAAAAATTACTATTCCCTCCGTTCTCAAGAGATTGAAATTTATTACGAAAAAACGCGTGGTTTTTGGATCAAAAAATAAATTACTTCCTTGCTTGATTTTGTAAATTTATTGATATCAAATTAAAGATAAAATTATTTTAAGAATGGAGGAGTAGTGATATCAAACTTCTCTTATTCTTTTTGTACTTTTTTTTGGGGTCTTATTTAATACTTTCTCCGTCTCTTTTTTAGAGTTCAGTATTTTATTTTGGATTGTCTTTTAATAAGTGTCCATTTTATAAAGTTAGTGAGTAAAAGTTGGTGAATTTTTCATTTTGCCTATAAAAGAATATTGAGTGCAATTTTGTTCACTCTCCTTAAAAGATGGTAAACATTACCCTCCTTTTTATTGGTTGAAATGATGTGAATTCCATCACAAGTGATGTCATGCTTACCCCTGCAATACATTTTTTGGTATGCATGACATCATTTTATGATGAGAACCATACCATTTCAACCAATAGGAAGGAGGATAATGCATGTTCATCATCTTTTAAGGAGGGAGGGAGGGTGAACAAAACTAACTCAAGTATATTCCATTTTGAAATATTTAGCGAGTAAAAGTGCAATGATCAGAGGAATAGAGGGTAAGGAGGAAAAGTTGATGTGAAAGATATAATGATGATATTTTCTTAACAAGTTGAAGTTACGAAGCTTGACACTTAGAAAATGATGAAAGAAGTAGTAATACCATATGTGTGAACTAGTGAAATAGTAAACATTGTAAAGTTTATATGAATAAACTGAAAAGAGTGTGGATGATAAAAAGAGACGTGCGAAAATCAATCGTCTAAAAACAGTGCTTCCATGGTGTGAATTTGGTAAAAAAATTAATTTAATTTTCCTATAAGTAACTTATTTAGTTGTTGATTTTTTCCTTACTCTTTTGATCAAAATTTTTTATTTTTTATTTTTCTAGATGGGAGAAATCAGCAAAGCCAAAAAAAAAACCTAAAGACCAAACGTGAAAATTTTTAGAATAATAAATATAAATTAAAAAGTTTGTCTGCTTTGGCCTATTTTTTTTTATGCAGAGGCTTTTTTAATTTTCAGTCATACTATTTCCCCTATTCGATTTCTCTCATTTAGACATACCCGAAAAGTGAATAAAAGTGTTTGACCCAAAACTAAGAACAGTTTAGAACGAACAAAAATAAACTTAAGCCAAACCCCAGCTCAAGTCAACATGCACTCAACAAATAAAGAAAGCCAAATTGGAATTGATAACATATCTTTAAGCCTTCATTTTTTGTCAATGAAGGTACAGATACAACCGACACCATTGGTCATGAAGAATTATCTTGTGGACTTTGTGCCTAAAAAGTTCCACCAAAAAAGAAAAAGAAAAAAGAAAGACTTTTGTGCCTAAAGCTGTCACATGTGGATGTAGCGCAACGAAACAACTTTATACCCAGACCACTAAATAGATCCGATTACACAATCCAAAATGCAATGGAATTTTATTCACGTCTTCTATTCTATGTCATCATAGAGTCATACAACTACTACAAGAATTTGAATCGAAATTCTCTACACTTTCCTACTTTTATCAGTTACCTTTCTTATTTTTCATTTTTTGCGATCGTTATACATCAGCGAGGGTTAGTGAGGGTGTTTGGGTTAGCACGGGATCCAGAACCTATTCATAGCTTAAGACCCAAGGATGTTGCCCCAGCAGGGGTCGAACCCAATACCTCCCCCATAGGGGAGGGATGACATACCAAACATATCATATGTAGAAGAAAACAAATTACAAACAAGGAATACTACCAGTCCGAAAATATAAAAATACAACAAAACTTGGGTCAATCCGTCAATGGTCTAAGTGGATGCTACAATTAAATACTCCCTTCGTCCCAAATTGATTGTCCCGTCCGCAAAACGGAGTATTAAAAATAATGCAATTTTTTCAAGAAAAAATTCAAAATTTTTTCACAAATTAAAAATACTCATTGATATCTAGTAAGTTGTTGAAAAACTTTTGATTTTTTCTTGCAAAATTTGTATTATTTTTAACACTCCGTTTTGCGGACCGGACAATCAATTTGGGACGGAGGGAGTAAAATAAGACAATAGAGATACAATGTATTGTCAAACTATGTGCGCATGAAATATGGCAAGAAAGGATCCATTTGGAAATTGAAAATAGAAATTGAGTGATTACAGCAAACCCAATTGATGTTTAGAGATGATTCATGGGAGAATTACAGGAGCACAATCTCTCTCAACTTTTTGCTTTTCACTTTTCATTCACTGATCGTAGGGGTGTGTATGTAAATTTGGGCAGGCCCGGCTCATAAATAATCGGCTCGGGCTGGCCCAATCCAAGCCCGTCGAGCTACTGCAAAAAATGGGCTCAGGTTTGGCCCGTACAATGTTAAAAACTCTAGCCCAGACCCAATTCACAACCCTAAAATATCTGGGCTAAGGAGGCGGGGGTACTGCTGCCCTTTGAAAGGGCAGTAGCATGCTGTCCCAGTCGAGTGGGGCCCACTCCGGTCTTGTTCCGATGATCGAAAGTGTTCACTTCGTAGGGCTCATCGAATAGAACATGTGTACCAAAAAATCAGTATAATCGGATATCATTAAGTGTCTTATTGGAACAATTTTATTTTGAAAAGAATGGATCCGAAACACTGAATCAAATCCACTGAAACCCATTATTGGCAAGTTATGTGTTGTTGCACAAAGACCAATGAAAGAATGAGAGTGTAGCCGTCCTTGCTTTACTTCATTCCTAAAATTTTACGACAGGTCTCTCTTTAAGGTGAGATATGCTGATTTTTGGTACACATGTTCTACTACACGAGCTCTATAAAGTGAATGTTTTCGATTATCGGAACGAGATCGGAGCAGACCCCATTCGGCCAGGATAGCACGCTGCTACCCCTTGAAGGGACAACAGCTCCCCCGCTTCCCCGGGCTAAGAGCTTGGATTCGGGCTAGGGTACTTAAGGCCTTTTTTTTTTCTTGTGACTTTTATTTCTAGAAGTAAAATGTATCTTGGAGTGTAATTATTACTTGAAAATGAAGGGTATTTTTAATATATGAATCACATGAAAGTGTTCATTGAGTGTGACATTCTGGTTTTGCCTTCTGTCTTGTTCTTCGACAAATTTGTTTTCAGATTGGAAGCCACAATCACACGGACTTGGGGACAACAGCGCTCAATTTTATCATTCAAAAGTGTTTAAATTTTTTTAAAATTCGGATCATTGATTGTTGAAACGAACGATGAGATTGAGCACTACTGAATATTGTTGTCCCCTAGTCCCAATCACACAGCAACAGCGATGCCAGAGGTACAACTGGAGAACTTGAATCTACCAAAGGACTTATGGACAACATCATTTCAAAGAAACAAGCACAAGAAGATAACCAAGATTAGCGCGAAATTTTTTTTTCTCTTGCAAAAGAAGCATCTCAAACAGAATGGAAGTAATTATTTCGACACAACGGGAAGTCTGAATGTTCAACAAGATTTATTACACCACTGAACAAGATTTATTACACCACTGAGTAGATACAAGACCAAAGAATTTTGGAAACAGGATGTTTACAGAAAGCCGAAAGCAATAACAACTCCAGATATCAATGGCATCTTTCGAAGTGAAACAAATACAAGAACTCAATATACAACCCAAATGACAATATACACCGGGGACTTAGTTCGCAAAATAGGATTACAATGTCAACTGTGACACGTTACATGTATAAATGGGCAACAATCCCTATATGGGTATAAACATAAGATTATGAACCAGAACTTGAAGAATACACCAAAACCCACAACAAATCAGTAATTTTGGGGTTCTTGTGGTGAGTTTTTGCCATGTTTATCCAAAACTTGGCAGTCAGCTCATACCCGGAGCGACTCAACTCCAGAATACGATGTGAGACTGGTAAATGGTAATCACCCACGCAATTTGATTTGTCCAGGCATAACAGGATTTTTGGCTCCATTTGGCCTTGGCTTTGCAGATGCCATGGGGACTTTTTTAGATACTGCTGGAGTTAAACCACTAGCTGCGGTTCTTTCAGCAATTCTCTTCTGGCGTTCAATCGCTAATTCTTCCATTTTCTTTCGAGCCTCTTCTTCCTGAAGAAAACAACTCTTGTCAGGGTGGATGCGTCTGGAACTTGAGGAAAGAAGGGAAATGAAAGGAACACGATTATTTTCACTTATTTTTCATTTCGTTCTAAGGAAATGAAAAGGAAAAAACAATCTAAGAAAAAATAGTGGTAACTAATTTTCCTCTTTCATTTTCTCCCTCTTGCTCCTTTAAACTTGAACATGTAAAATTAATTTTCTTCTCAGTTTCATTTCCTTTAAACTTGATCTTAATTAATTTTCTTGAACTTTTACTTGCTTGCTTCTTATCTTCCCTCTCTCTTCCACAAGTTTCAAGCATGCCCTTAATTAAGATCACAAAGAAGGAAGAAACCAGAATAAGCAATCAAACAATCAAAAGAATATACAGTCATTATTACCTTCTCCAATTTGCTCTTTTGAGTCATAGGCCTACTAGTAGACAACGGCTTCTTGCTCCTCGACAAAACATCAGATTTGCTCTTTGAAAGAGATCCCTGCAAACCTTTACCCCTTGTCTGCTTTTCCGAACTAGTTCTCTTAACATTTCCGCTTGTACCATTCGTGGGACTCTTCTCTTCAACTGGATCCGGATCAGTTGTTTCAACTAAAGGCTTTTTAACAGGTTCCTTAAATGAAGCCTCAACTCCATAATCCATTTCAGCAGACCAAGAAACTCCAACAGACTCAAATCCAGACTCCCTCGAAAGCACCACACTGAGATCATCAGGCTCGTGGGATACACCAATCTTTTTTTGCGAAGCATCAGGGGTCCCGTTTTCGGGTACAATTACGCCTGAAACCAAGCTTAGGTCTGTTTTCCAGTGACCATCATATTGATCACCTATTGATGTCTGCGTCTGTATCATGAAAGAATCGTCAACTGGAACAATCTTTTTACTTGCTTCAGTCTGAGAGCGATCACCCACAGATGACAAAGCATTATAAATACCGCCATCAAATGATGTCTGCCTTTCGACATCTCCGGAGTGGTTGACGATGAACCAATCTTCTCCTTTCCTGTTCTTAATTCTGGACGAGTCGTTTCCACTATATGGAAGTGTTCCTCCAGTATTGCTCCTTGTTTCTTCCACTCTATTTGGAAATAACAATGCCTCCTGCGCAGTATCCCTTCTCATCATACTTGGACGGAGAGTCTCACCATTGCCAAAATCTTCTAACTCAACTCTACTGCCATTTGCCTCATCCCTATCATTGACAATAAACGAATCCGTTCCAAATGTCTTCCGTGGTTGAATTTTCTCCGAGTTGAAGTCAACGGAAAGAGCATTTGCATTGGACGTGACTCCATTAACAGAGCTCTTGACTGAGAAGTGTTCGTCAACAACATCCATAGGCTTCTGACTTTCTACCTCTTCTTCCCTCATCAAAAGGTTCTGGAACGAATCCCAGTTTCCATTTCCATTTCCTCCCGCCAACATATTATTAACTGGATCATTCTCAACCTCTTGATCAGCGGAACCATTTACAAAGGCTGAACTCTTCTTCCCACCTCTTTTCTTTTTATTTGAAGTCAGGTTATGGGATTTCTCAAAAGTTCCAACTACATCCTGCACCTTGTGCTTAAGGAAATCTCCATCAACCAAAGATCCATCCTCCACTGAAGAATCATCATCAGAGTCTCCATCCTTTTCTCCATTTCTCCTCTTCGATGTAATGTAGTTGATATTTCGGATGACTACTGTTTTCGAAGACTTCTTTTTTTCCTTTTTCTTGTATGCAATTGCCTCTGAATCAGTCCCAGTATCAGAATCAGCCGATTCAGTTTGTTCATCTTCTTCTGAAAATCCAGCTCCTTCTACGTTTCGAGATTTATCCTTGTTCCTTGAAGAAGGCCTTTTATGCCGATGACGATCAGGTTCCGAAGTGGGACCAAGTCTAGATTCATCCATATTTTGAGGCCAATGCATATTTCCTGGGTAATACGGGGGTGCATTTTGCATAGGAGGGAAAGGATAGGGCGGATATGGAGCCATTTGTTGACCCGGATTCTGAAAGTTGAACATGTACTGAGGAATTTGGTTTGGCCATGGCATTTGCATTTGAACTTTTGATGGTACCTGATCTGATGCATGCACGGTATTATCTGCACATGTTAACCTTGGTCATCAGCGAATTCCGTGAATCTGTGCACTTAACGAATGCATAAACATGTTGTTTTCATAATATTCATCAAGCCAAGACATATTAGAATCTATAATTGGGAACCATGTCTTCTTGTGACAAGTGAGGGTAAGTTAGGAAGCTTTTTATTTTTTCCTCTCCCCATTGGGCCACGTATATTATTTAATCTGACCCCTTTCCAGGTTCTTGAGACACCTTGTTATGAAACAATATTCTTAAAACAATGACACATATCATCTGGAATTTGATTCTAAGTATAGGCATATTACTATTAAGGATTGTCAAGGCACGTTTCGTCCCTCCAATCTATTGTTTAATGCGCGCAACAAAATTGAAGCATATCGCCTATAGTGATCCCTACACTGGCACATTTACGAATTACCAACTAATGGCACCTGATCTTCATCATATTAATGAGAAAATCAAATGGGCAAGGCAAATTAAAAGACTGAAAGGCATACTATGAATAACATATGAAAATGCGAAAAATAACTTCCAATGAGGAAAAATGCATCAAGAAAAGTCGGGGGGTGCTCAAGCAACATGAACATGACCAAGCTTTGCTAGTTTGGCCACCACATTTTGAAAGAAACATAGTGAGATTTTGTTAAAACATGTAATGATCAAGCGTTTTAAAAAATAAATTGAGATTTTGTTAAAACATGTGTTGTATAGATGAAGCAGAAAAAGCACGAAACAAACGTACCTTTGTTGCTGTCCGACTGGCTTGCTGTTGAGTCGGATGAAATATCCAAAGACCCATTTGACATAAGATTACCGTTCGGAAAATTTAGCATGTCATTCCGACCCAGGGGAGTGCCTTCACAAGCAAGTATTATCCCAGATGCACCCGAGAATGAGAGGTCTGGTTGGGAATATGCCTCCATGGCAGCTAATTCGTCCATCCAAAGCCCATCTGAGTGCTTTTTCTTGCAAAGTTCCTTGAAATCAGTGCACGCCTCCCTACATGTAACCGAACTTTCTAAAACATTGCACCAATTTTAATCAACCTATGTGGTATTCAAATAGTCACTATACTTGATACATAATTACATTTTTACAAATTCGATTTTGACAGTCAAATGAGAGAAGAAATAAAAAATTACATCACCTGCAATTTGTTTCGTTATATTCGAAGAAAATGGCAGTACTAAACGAAAAAATTGAACTCCTTTCATTAACCTCGTGTTGTAGGTCCATTTATATGAGACTTAGTTCCCAGCTGAATCCCCATGCTTAAAGTCCCAACCTCTTGTTTTTTTCCCGACTTAACTATACAGTTCTATTCTTTGGAAATGTGCAAAGTTAGTAACCAAACTGGGACGGAAGAGTTTGCCTCCCATAAATCCCTTTGTTTTGGGTGATAATGGATTATTTAGCTCGAAAAGCAATTGACCAAACTGGGACGAAGAGTTTGCCTGCTAGCAATCCCTTTGTCTTGGCGAAAATACATGATTTAGCTTGAAAAGGCAATTTTACTTATGCAGAGCTATACTAAATAATTTCCATTTACTTTTACCAAATGAGAAAAGGGGATACCTATACAACTAGAAGATGGAAAAGGAGGAGTGAAAAGAATGTTTTGGAAAGTAAGGAGGAAAAAAATGGATACAGAATGAATATGTTTTGATACTAATGACATGTCAGGCAAGACCTGAAATTTATCTCAAAACCGACTAACAGGTTACAAAGCTGGGCGTCAGAAATAAAGATCCTCACGCAGATGAATTAGCTTCTGCTACTGAATTATCCAAAAGATGGAACTTCGTAGAAGTCAGTCATCTAGCATCAGTACAGATGAAGAGCAGTATTTTCCGAAGCACCAAAAAAAACAGATGTAAGTGCAGCAATAAAATGTTCACATGACAAGGCAAAATACGTACAATTGCGAAGTGTACAGAAGTAAAAGCTTTAGGACTCTATGGAGCCAAATCAATCTTAACATGCGACAGTGTCCATAAAAATCGAATTAATCTGCTCATACATCTGGTATGTAGTACAATGGAGTGATGGACTGTTGTTTGATCTCCAACTTGAAAGTTTGATGCTTGAAGTTATTACCAAGTTCTATGGAACCATACCTTAAACGTGAAGCTCCAAAAGCATCAGCAAAGACTAAGAGATCATCTAAATTGTCCAATTCAAATCCAGCGGCAAGAGCACGGGCATAAGCCATTGCTTGCTCTTTTCGAAGTAGCGCTTTCCGAGTCTCCAGAAGACGTTGCAAACGAATCCTTGTCAACAATATTAACAAAACAACTCAACACCCAGAAAATAGTGCTGAAGAAGTTAAGAATAGTTGTCACAGAGTACAGAAATTTAAAGTTACTATCACGTACTTCGAGTTCTGTTCTTGTGCAACATCATCATTCCCATCAGTTTCACCTTTAAGCTGGAATGACAGGTAGAAGAAATTCAAACAAAATGAGATAAAAATCAACATAAGTATAACTAGGTAATGTATTATGTATAGTCGCTCGGCTTTGCAAGTGAGGTGATACCTTTGAAGTGGTAGTAGACTGCTTTGTAGTCCCGTTGGCAGCAGACAAACTTCCTGACAACCATAGTGAATAGAAGATTTAACAGAAGAGAAGAAAATCGGAAACTAACACGTAAGCTATAGTCAACAATACAACACACTGATAAAGGATCAACAAGGATTCATGAATCCAATAAATGAAACTCTACCATAAATATATTGCTTAGATTTTTAGACAAAATAGTATATCTTGAATACCTTCCTCTGCTTGCCCTACAACGATGCTGTTTGCAGACTCATTAGGCTGAACTGAACTTTCGATCTGCATAATTTCTTTTTCTAGGCGTGCAAACCTCTCAAGAACCTCAGGAGTGCTTACAAAGCGCACAAATCTGCCATAGAAAATGGACAAGTTTGAAATTAAATACATCAACCTAACTCCAGTGTCAACTTGCATTCCCCCTTGGCCCCTTCAGGTCCTTGAAGGAAACCCATGTCCAGGTTTGACAATTATCAACTTTGCACCCATAGTAAACTTTCAACTTTCGTACTGTAATTCCATACACAATCATGAAAGCAAAACTGCATCCCACTAAAAAAACAATTTTGGAATGACCTGAGTTTGGAACCATTCATCAAAATAATGGACCAGGATATAGAAATCATTTGACCGCGAAGTTTATGGGTCCAGACTCCAAAACAATATCAAGAGGTGCAAATTCTGAAAAACTGACTTAAATAGCCATACTATCAACGCACGTTGAACAAAATAAGGATGATTTGGCAGCTATAGTGATTGAGAATTTAAGATCTATAACAATTCATGCATTACATAATAATAGATATCATTCAGAAATCCATATTACCTACGGGCAAAAACTAAAATTTGGGAGTCTTTCAGTAATTTTGAAAATGGAGGAAAATTAGGAAAATCCCAACATTATAATGCTAATCCCCATTAATAATGTAGTTCGAGAACTAATTGACAGCAAATTGAATGTAGAGTCTTACAAATGTCAGGATGACTTCAAGAAAACTTCTGGAATAATATACACACAAAGTGTGACTAGGAATATCATGCATTAGTAGCAACAACAAAGCTCTTTGTCCAATAATTCTCTCACTGTACATCAATTCGCAATTTCAAGCTGTATTTGATTATGGATATGTAGAGGACATAACCAAGTGAACGAGATTACAAAATTATAGAAGGCCGAAGCAATAAACCGTACTATTTCATTTCATTACGTTCTTAAATTTTCCTTTCCAGTGATGACCAATAAGTACCTCAACAAATCCAAGATCCAAACACAGCCTCCAAATCATTGTTCCTAGCCTAAATGAAAATCATTGTTCCTAGCCTATATGAATTTGGGTAAGCAATGTCTATTGCAGTAAATTGAGAAAATCAGCGAATACCACACCAACTACAATAGCTATTATGGTGTGGACAAAAAAATAAAGCTGACTCACATTTTTCATTTCCCTAATTGGACACAGAAAGGACAAAAAATTACGTTCAATTCTACATACGCCCTCGATAACTGTAAGGACAAAAATGTAAACACATGATTCATGTAACCACCCGCTCCATCGCAGTTTCCTAATTCTTAGGGCTTAAAAAGCAGTTTCTAGGCAGAAGCACACGCATTTCGTGTTCGCCCATCACTGTCAGATATTAAGAGCATCGCTAAACAGTAAACAGTAAAGTCAAAATCACTATTCATAGCCTAAATAAATTTGGAACGTCTATTGAAGTAAATTGAGGAACCAGCGAATACCAAACCAACTACAATATCAGCTTGCCTTTGACCGGACCAGGGAGGGGAATAGTCGAGGTGCCTGAACACCCTGACCGTCGAACCAAAAAAAAAAGAGCATTGCCAAACAATAATGTCAAATTGAGCAATTCCTACATAGAATTTTATGTACTACGAGAAAAATCAAATTACCTTAGGAAAGTGGCTTTGGTGAACCATGGGGCGTCAGTCTTAGGCGGTCGGAGGGTAATTGAATACCCACCTTTTGGAATCTGATCTTTCGCGAATTTCAGGTGAGAAACAAAGGGTTCCACAAGCCCAGAAGCTAGTTTCTCGCTCTTACCCCCACACACCACCACAAGATCACATCTTTTCCACATTTTGAAACCAATTACAGAATTAATCAGTACCCTACCCAAGAATATGTATTACATATATACCAAGAAAGGGAGTGGAGGAAGAGAGTGTACCTTGTTCTGGTTGGAGTGAGCTGAAACAGAGCGTAGTCAAGAAGGGCTTCAGGATCCATGCCCAGAACTAGTGAGGGAGAAATTGAGGAGAGACAAGAATGGGGTTAGAGCACCTTGAACAGAAATTTCATCCTGATGAGAGAAAGAGAGAGAGAGAGAGAGAGAGAGAGAGAGAGAGAGACAGCAGGAGGTGATGAAGCATAGCACATGCTAGTGAGTGAGAGAAGAGTATAGCCCGTGGTGGGTGGGGGAGAGCATTTTGAGAAATTGGAAGGTGGGACCAGGCCAGCTATACTATACCCATGCCGCCCCCACTTTCTCTCTCTATAATGTTTTTTTCTCTCTCATGAATACTTCCATGGTGGTTGCCTTCTGTGGGGAGATTTGGAAGGCAAGGGACCAAGAAAGTGAAATTATTCGATAATATTGGAAGTACTGTCATCTGGTACCGCTACATTTTCACAGATTTTTGTAGGATTCGCAACTAAAAATATGAACTCAACATAAATAAACGATTCTAAAATGATTCAAAATATCACGTGCCAATACTTCTAGACTATTTAATAATTAATCGACCAACAAATGATGGGATGTTGTACTATTTGATTTTGAGTGGTGTTGGTTGGGGAGTCGGTGTCACTTTGCTGGATTTTAATTATTAGTATCAAATAATGCAAGTTTTTGAGGTAGCCAGTCATTTACTCTATTGAAGTAGTAGTCCTAATAATTTGGTCAAATGTAGGAGTACTATAGCCCCGTTTAATAACAGTGATAGATGGATGAAATTTATAAGAAGATAAAATTATGATTTGGATTGGTAATGAGAAGGGATTATTAATGAGAATAGATTGATAATGAGTATGTTTGTTTAGGATGAGATTAGATAATGAGATTATTAATACCATGTTTGTTTAAGATCATATTAAATAATGGGATTGGATTGATAGAAGAAATTGGTAATCAGAAGGGATTGGTAATGAGAAAGGGTTGGGATTGGATTACGAATACCAAGTCCCACATGGTATTTCTAATACCCCATATGGAGCTCACTACTCATCCCAACGGAGTAATAATCCGATTATCAAACAAGGGTTTGGGAAGCCCCTGGGATTGGACTACCGATCCCAAAGCATAGTCCGGTTATCAAATGGGGCCTATATATACAAGAAATAAATACAGTACACAATAAGGGGACTTGGGGTGCTATAATGCACTTTCGCACTACACGTTCGACCGTCCATCTCGGCAATAAACGGCTCGGATTTTCATCCGAACAATAGATAACTAGAATTTATAGGAGCTCGGATTAAATCCAAGTTGTCCGCACCGAGATGGACGATCGGATGTAGCGCGGCGGGTGCACTACAGCCCTTCTCATTCCACAATAAGGATAATACCTTCAGTTTGGCCTAATATTGGGTGGAGGGGGTGTTTGGCATGTTTTTTTTGTTGTTTTCTCTTAATTTTTACAGAATTAGGCGAAAACTCACCCGGAACATAAGCAACCGAAGAGCAACAAGGTTGAAAGTATATGGATCACCGGTGTAATTTACTAATACTAATTTTCTGTTGTGGGCTAGAGTACTTGTAGTGACAAGAGAACTAAAAACAACCTAAATAGTAGTATTGGTCATTAATTAAGATCATAATAACAGCCAAAGAATCAAGGATGTATGATTTTTTTTGAAATGAAGGATGTATGATTAAAACAAAGACAAAAGATGTCAAATGGACTGCCATACATGCTAAGGAAATTCAGGGACCGTTCCGCTTTCTTTCTAAACTTTCTTTTTTAAAAAGAAGGTAATTTCAAGTTCAAAAATTATGTATTTATGTAAATAATTTTTCTACTAATATGGATCTTATTTGATAAATCTCATTGAGATATTTTAAACGGTGCAAAAAAAATTGAATTTTTTTTCCATTTTTTTTATATTTGAGTTTGAAATTAAATTATTTTTTTGAAAAAGAAGATTTAAAAAGAAAACAGAATGGGGCCTCAGAGTTTGGTGCATTGCAAGTACAATATAGTTGGAGGCTGACGCAGAGGGTCGGAGCGAGTGGGTTGAAAAGATGTATGGTTCCAGCTACCATGGGGATAGGGTGGCTCTCGTTCGGCTAAATAAGCCAATTTGCTTATTTTTTTGTTTTTATTCAAATTTTTTTTGTATTTGTTAGTTTTTTTTCAATTTTTTGAAGATTATTGGATCGTCATGACGAGAGGAATCTAAAAAGTAAAAAATTATGATCGAAATCCAATTTTTTTAAATAAAGACGAAAAATTTGGCTTTGACTTATTTTTGTCTTTATTCAAAAAAATTAGGTTTCGATCGTAATTTTTTACTTTTAGATTCTTTTTGTCATGACGATGCAATAATCCCCAAAAAATTGATGAAAAACTAACAAATACGAAAAAAATTTAAATAAAAACAAAAAAATAAATTAATTTGACTTATTTAACCGAATGGGCATGATTCTCACCATATCACAATACCTTCATATCTGCAATGACAGTTCATTAATTGAGCAGTATTTAAATGTGATTTCAGGGCAAATGACGATGAAAACTGTAACTCCTATATTAATGAGGACCTAAGCAAAATATTTCTGACCAAAGGCCCCCAGCGGGAGGGAGGATAGTGTTTGAGAACCTTATTTTTTTAAACTTTTTTTGTTTTGTTTTTTTTTAAACATTTATTACTTTTTGAATCATCGTTAGAATGTATTTTGAATCTATGGAGTGTTTGATAGATATGTGCATAATACATTTTGCAATAGGAGTAGTGTTTGAAAGATATGTGCAGAACACATTATGTAAGTTTTTTGTATGTTAATAAAAATAAGAAAAGTCAAAAAGCTCATCTTCCCCTACTTTTGCATTTTGTCTGTATCACCCAAATTGAAAAATGCATTTTGAGAAAACTCATTATGAGGAGGGAGCAGTGGTGGAGCTAGGAATCCCGTTTAGAAGGGGTCACATTTTCACAACAAATGAAAACAATTCACAGTAACATATAACGAAGAAATACTGAGCACACAAATTTAAGGAAAATGATATTGGCACTCCAAAAATTGATGCAGACACTCCAAAATCAGTGTAATTCCAAAACCATTTTCCATTGTTTTTTGGAGTGACTACATCAATTTTTGGAGTGCTAATATCATTTCCCAAATTTAAATATTCTCCATTAGGCACAATAGCTTGTAGTATAATGTATTCAAAAGCTTCAAATATAAGCACGAAAGTCTAAATCTACGTTGCTAATTGTTCTTACAATTAACCTCGACGAGTATTTAATCATGAGATATTATCAATAAATAACAGATTGCATGTCAAATCTTGAAGGGGTCCATTGATTTAGTTGGAAACCCATGAAAACACAATAAACCCAACACCCAAAATTTTCAATTCTACCGAAATCTTTTGAATATGTGTAAAAAAGAAAAGAAAAAAGAATAGGCAGTGATAAAATCCCGGGGGACACGTGACCCGGTCCCCTTGGCCATAATTGGATCCATTCATAACACCCAAAAGTGTTCTAAATGGACAGGCCATTGCGGCTTGGAAGGGAAGGCCAAACACACCCAAAATGCAAAAATGAGGAAATAAAGATGCAAAAAGTTGATATCCAAAGATTATGGGTCCATTCAGAAACAAGGGTATAATGCCATAATAATGGAACTGATTGTGCTTCATTAGTTATAACCCTTGTTTAACTCCTCAGCACGCGAGGGTGAAAATGAAGGCAAATGTAAGGTATACAGGGGCTTTGCTTCTTGTCAAAGGTAGGCACAAAGTTGTGATCATAGCTTGTTCCTCGTGAGTTTTTTTTTTTTTTTTTTATGGTCAGAAGAACTATTAAAGTTAGATCTAGAAACACGATGGTTCAACTTTTTCTTTTTTCTTTTTTATAACTCAAAGTTTTCAGACAAGTTTACACGGATCTCGACTAATCTTGGGGGGCCAATTTCAGCGCCCACTTGATGATGTCTCAATCAAAGTCAAAGCAAAGCTCTGAATAGAATATTGGTTCCAAATGAGCTAATTACACATGAGAGATTTCGTACTTAAAGACTTAAGAGGGAGCAAACACCTAAATCGCACGGGCATAATGATGGTTCAACTTCCACAGGCTCTGTGTTTAGGAGTGATGGTCACATGATTCTCGTGAGGTTCAACTTTCACAGGCTCTGTGTTGAACTTGTAAAGTCACTTGGGGAGATGTTTCATTATTGAAACAATTATAATGATACTCCAGTTAGAATTCAATGATATCGCAATCATGGTTTGCTCTTATTAATGTTAAACCTAACAAACTCTCAGAAATTATAAAAGAAAAAAAAAAAACCAATAACAAACACTGATTGCCTCTTTCTTTGATTCATGTTCTTTACTTTAGAGTATCTTCATGGGAGGTAGCAAATTGCCAAAGGATTTTGGTCCAATGACGTCATGTGTGAGCGCATTTATGAGGCAACGAAAAATATAAAAAAAGAATTATTTGAAACAAGGACAATCCCAAACGATACAAGTGTAGAGATACTCTCTTTATGACTCAATTTTCATTTAATGATAATCAAAAACCGAATTGCCCTAAGCTTTACAAACGATACCTGTAGGGTTATAGAAAACCTAGACAAACTAGAAAATTAATAAACTTGCTAATCAAGCCGAAATTAAAAAGAATTACTGAAATTATCAAAAATTGAAATTCAAAAATAAAGTGCAGAATCAAAAACTAGACGACTAAAGAAAATTGCCTAAATAAACGACGACCAAAGTGGAATGTCATACTAAAATTTATAAGCAGATCAATTATATACGGCAAATTAGACAAATCGAAGGTCTACACGGTGGAATCGGACGGAAACCCACTGGGGCTCGTGGTTCTATAGAACGATGGGCCTTGATTATTGGGCCATTTCGCTTCAACCAGGAGACTCTTAGGCCTTTTTGTCAATATTGGGTCGCACCAACTACTAGTGCCTTTTGGGCCACAAACAGTCCAGGCAATCAAAGAAGGGAAAATGACGGCCAATAACGTGTTTTGATAATTAATACCGGTCAAGGACATTTTGTTCATTAACAAATGTTCTTAGTATGTGCTTAAAATGTATTAATTATCAAAACACATCCTGGGCCGTCATTTTCCCATCAAAGAAACGTTGACGTGATACACTCTAAATCAATTTAAGTGTCAGGAAAAAAGGAAATCAGGAGTTCAACTTCTCTACCAATGTGTTAATCTAATTCTTCTATTGATACTGACTTTCACTGATAAAAAAAGGGAGGTAGCAAGTTTCTATACCCTATTAACTTTGGTGACGCATGTGACGAGTTAAACAGTCATTTGTAATCAGTGCGTTCCAAAAGATTCTTGAAATTTTTAGTTTTTTACGACGATTAAGGGACCCACATTGCCAAATAAATGAGTCAACTCATCAATCATAAAAACAAGTTGAGTTTGTGAGTTTCGCATTTTGAAAAGTCATTTCTCAATCTTCAAATGAGTAGTTTGAGTTTTATTTTGATATCTCTCTTCGAGAGGCTCTTAGAATCTAAAGCCTCAAAAACAAAACCCACACAAACAAAACCCACACAACAGATTACTCGGTGGAAGACACGGGCGAACAAGATTGGGCTTAAGCCCGTTTACTAATGGATTGGGCTTTCGAAGACCCATTTAAATTGGTGTCATGTTAAATAAATAGAAACCTTATATAAGGCTTATATAAAGGTTAAAAATGGGGGGAAATTCTTGGTCGATCCCATTTTCTGTCTGCTATCTCGTCTAAACCCCTTTTTGTTGTGTTATTCCATTCAGATCCTTTTCAAAGATGCTCTTACTATTTTGCGCTTATAACTATTTACACCCCCAAATTTCACACCCTTTGTAGAATTCACATCTCTTTTCAGAATTCACTCCCCTTTAGAATTCACACTATTTTTAAGAATCCACTCATCTTTTCATAATTCAAACCCATTAGTAGAATTTACACATCTTTTCAGAAATTCACACCTAAAATTCTTGGGACTACTATGAATTCTTGAAAGTGTGAATTCTTTGGTATTGTGAATTCTTAGGGGTGTGAATTCGCCCCCAATACATCTTTTTGAAGAATTCACACCTCAAAATTCACAACTTAACTGCACAATTCATACCCTTAAATTCACTGTAGGGGAAAAAAAAAACCCTAAACAAATACATACATTGTATACATATACAAGGTAAGGGGAAAAAAGCAATACCATCATCTTCTTTCCCCTTTCTGCTTTTCAAAAGAAAAAGAGCAAAAAATACATACACTATATACATATAAAATCACATCACTTATACACAACCGGCCAGATCTGCTCCACCTCTAGAAATTTCACTAGAAAAACACGAGTGACAGAAAAATTTCGAGCTCTAGAAGTTGTGATGGGAGAGAGGTTGGCTTGCTCAAGGTCGTGTGTAAGCCTTGCGTCCTCTTGTACCAATCGTATAGGGTTCGAATTTCCTCCTTGTTTCTCCGTAGCCTGAGAACTTCGTCAGATAGTAGTGGCGAATCTGCGGAGCTCTGCCAGAGGTTTTGTTGCGGCTGTGGTGGGTCGGAGAGTGTTCGCTTCTTTAGGGGTTGCTCCTTGTTTCTCCGTAGCTTGAGAACTTCGTCGGGCAGTAGTGGCGAATCCGTGGAGATCTGCCAGAGGTTTTGCGGCGGCGGCGGTTCTATGAGTGTGAAAACTCGTGTTTTTTGCAATAGGCGTGAATGCGTTGAGCGCGGGTGTGCCAAGACTTGTAGCGCCTAACTTTTGATGATGATTGCCGTGAATCGTGACTTCTAACTTGTAAGCGATTGTGTGTGATCCAAAGGTTAAAGATCACAAGTAGGTTCGTGGTTTTCCACACGGTTGTGGACTTAAAATTTTCAAGTTGTATAGGAAATGGAACGTAAAACGTGAACTTTATTACAACAGAATAATAAAGTTTGTACAAGAAAAGTAAAATCCAAACTACTTGATGAAGTAAGTTTGAATGGGGTTAAATACTAGGTATTCGATATGCTACTTTGCTAAAAGTAGGAAAGTGTGCTTCGCTGGGAAGACTTTGTTTGTAAGTGTTGAGCTTTGATTGGTGTTGGACCCCTTTTTCATCTTTGATTCTGCTATATATAGGCGCTGTAACATGCTGATTCAGGCCTGAATTCGAATTCTGCATTGTACCATTAGCTGACACGTGTCCCATGATCGCTTCGCTTTTCATGCATGCTTGATCATGGGCAGTTTTCAGAGGTTAATAGTAGTTGAGTTATATCATGGGTAGTGGGCCTTTTACTCGTTAACATGTGTCCTATGCATTGGTAAAATATCATCCCACTTCCCCATTTTTTTGCTCCTACGTGACACATGGCCAATTGACTTGGTCAATTGGCCTTTGAATTGAAAGAAATCAACTGCCAGAAAATAACCACCTCCCTACAATAGTGGACCTTGCTCCTTGAACCAATTCGGCACCCTCTTTATGTGCCTAAAACCGTGGGCCTTACCTCATGGGTCAGATCAACCCTTTCCTCATGGGTCTGACCGTGGGCTGCATTTCTAAAAGATGGCCATAATCTTCACATGGGCTGTGTGTTTCTTGGGCCCAAATGGGAAATACCCATGGCCCAAGAACTACCCAATTAATTACTTAACTTTTGGCCCAAATTAATCGATGAGTTAATTAAATGCCCCATCACGGTTAGCCCGATCCATGGTGCTAAAAACAGGTATAAATAGAGTGGGACACAGAGTTTTCGCTTCTTTAGGGTTGCTCCAAGGAAGCCGAGAGAGAGACACGACTATGTTGTGTTGTTGCGGGTAAATTGGGGTGGGGTATTTTTCAGTTAAAACGGGGCTTATGTGAAAAGGGTTTGATACAAAGTGGACCTAGACAGGTAAAGGTCAACAAAATTGGGCCGGCTTCAAATGGACATGCTTTAATAGAGGTTTTGAATCTTTTGATTTGTTACTGTGGCCGACACCCAGGTATTTTCTAGTTTATTTTTTCAATTATTGATCTTCACCAACCGCGTGCATAAATCAATTTTAGAGTAATGTCCATTAGTGACAAACCGCACTAGTAGGACATATGAGAGGTATAAAGCTCATCCCCCGAATGCAATAGCGACAACTCGTGAAGTAAGTACTAGTATTGAAAAAGAAATTTTTAGAAAAAAAAGATAATTTTAAGATTAAAAATCATGTGTTTACATAAATAATTTTCTACTAATATGAATATTATTTGATAGATCTCATTGAGATATTTTAAACAATGTAAAAAAGATTAAAAAATTATTTTTTATTTTTATTATATTTAAGCTTGAAATTATATTGCTTTAAAAAAACAGGTTTAAAAAGAAAGCGGAATGGCACTGTAGTTCCATTGTTCCACTTTATTGCCCATTTCCTAGGGCTGTCCATGGTCCGGATTGGATCGGATTCGTATGAATCCAATCCTAATCCGTATCTCACGGTTTTTAGAAAATGCAATCCAATCCTAATCCAAAAGTTTCAAGGTTCGGTCCCGGTTTTATCCACGGATTTTCTTTTGAAAAAATAAAATGATGCTACTACCATAATCATATTCCAAATAAAAATGCAAACACTAATTTCCATAAACATTGTTCAAATTGTAAAGGCAGTAAAGGCATTAAGGCAATAAATATGGTAAAGGCTGCAAGGCAGCAACCAAATAAAACTAAGTATTGTCCAAAATACACAAATTCTGATCAAGCATGATCTACTTATTACATTCCATAAACATCAAACAAAAAATAGCAAATTAGTTTCTCAAAACAAACCAGCAAATTAGTAAAATTATAATTATTTATATATATTACACACACATATCTATATTTTTATTTTTTTAAATATCTTACGGTCCGGTTCGGTTAATCCACGGTTTTGAAATGAAAATCCAATCCTAATCCGCATCTCACGGTTTTTTAACAAATCCATGTCCGGACCATTAATCCATGGACAAAATCCAAAAAGCGCGGATTGGATCGATCCGGACTGGTTTCACGATTATCGATTTTTCTTGGACAGCCCTACGCATTTCCATTCCCCTTCCCCCCCCCAAAAAAAATAAATCATTGGATCCTAATTTTGTGAGGATGTCCTTTCTCTTCTGGACTGACAAGGCCTCGGAAAGGAGACTTGCACCATCAGTTTTAAGGTCAAATAAGATGCCAAATTTTGTGGCTATGGAGTCATGGGACCATCAGTCTCTTTCCTTAATTATGTAAGGGAACAGAACAGTTTCCTCATGGGTCCGAGAAGATTTTTAATGCGCGCCCAGCGGGCACCATAAATTTTGTGCCAACTCTGGGACCATTGGTCTCTTTCCTTCATAAGGTAAGGCAACAGAAGAGTTTCCTCATGGATCCGAGAAGATTTTCAACGTCGAGCGGGTACCACGTGATGCCCATTCGGCGCATCCCGGCCGTTCATTTCGGTTTTGGACGGTTTGAATTTAGAATGAGAAAAAGCAGAAAGAGTATTGGGGTGAGAGGAGAGAGAGTATTTTAATCTGGACCGTCCAATACACTTTTGGACTATCCGGATGTGTTGCTTGGGCACCACGTTGGTTAGATGATGTGGTACCCAAGGCCCTAGGATAAGCTCCCCAAACCCCCGGGCTTCGGCAACCCCCAGCAGTCGGCAAGCAAAAAAAACCCACAAGTATGTAATAAATGTTTAATTTGGCACTATCACGTCATGAATTTTCTTTGCCCCAGTGGAAAGGATTTCTCTGTCCATAAATAGTGTGCAGGTTCAAGTCACAAATATGGGTAGAGTTCCGATTTGTCTTTTTTATCCTCCCAAGCTCCAAATGGAACCAAAACCAACCCCCCCCCCCCCCCTCCTTTTTGGTCAACAAACTATAGAACATCTCTATTGCTTACGTCTCATATAGTCTTACTATTACTTCTTTTCCTTTTATTTTTTCATGTGACATCTACTATTAAAAAGTTAAAGGGTTTAATTAATTGGTAAATAAATTTTCTTGTAATATATCTTCTTTTGTTTTGGTCAAACTATTTTACTTTTTATATTTCGTTTTATTACAATAACTGATATAGACGTTAAAATATTTTTATTAGTAAATATTACTCACTTAATTTTAACCTTATATAGTAGGGTATTTTTTGCTAAAAAAGGATTTGTAAAAACAATTGCTTCGGCGAAGAGCAGTTTTCCTTAGTTGAAGTCACATAAAAATTTACCTTCGAACTACTATGTCACACAAGAGATTAAGTGGATCGGCTTTGATCTCAATTGAAAATGAGTACATCATTAAGCTAAAGTACAATAATAACTTAATTGAAGATTTTACTTCAGCAGATGCAAGAAAAAGTTGTTTTCTTTAAATTAGATTGTGGTAATCAAAAAATAATATTATTGGAGTTACATTTTTTTAAATTTTTTTAATGTAATTCAAGCTAAAATCACAATGTAACATTGATTTTTTTTACTTATACGTTTTTTATTTGTTTTTCACTAACTTAATAGTATATGGGCAACCAGGTTTGGAGTCGGGCTTGGGCAACCCAAACATCGGGACCGACCCTGGTGGTACCCACCCGGTACCCAAAAATTTCTCCAGGGATCCATTTGGTTTTGGTGCGTAATATGAAAACTATTTCAGTGGGGGATGTGACCGAACACATTGGAAAATCAGTTTTTGGTTGTGAATATCGTTCCTTCAGGAGACCCTTTCACTTCAACAACACTTCATCAGATAGGTACGGAAATAATTAACACAATATTTTGCACAATACAAGTAGATACTATGTCATAAACTTTGGAGCCGCGGCAGATTTTGAGAAGGATTTTGCTTCTATGAACGCGTTTTGTATCAATTTGGCGTTCATAAGAAGGACGCCATTGTCATTATTATATAGGAGTACCTAACGTAAAAAATAATTACGAGATAGTAAAAGAAGAGTGCTTAAACCAAATCTCAATGTTATTTTATCATTCTCAAATGTCTAACCTTTTTGCAAACTACCATCAAATGCTTCAAGATTTTTGGGGACAGGCCCAAAATCCAACTTCTTAATTACCACCCTGAAGTTACGCCATTGCCCTATTCATTGCGGGTTGGTTGTTCGTCAGCGCGGTCTTAGCTTCCAATGTGTTTGGAAGGCCTCGGCCAAACGAATACATAACAGAGAACCGACAAGAAATCCTATTAATATTTAATAACTGACCCTTTTGGTCCTTTGGAACAACTCAATGAATTTAGTAGGTCCTTTTGGGAGGTCCCGGCGACCCTAGCTAGATAGAACCTGTCTAATTTTTAGAGCGCAATGATAATCGTTCACAGACTTGCTGTACCTACTGTTTCTATTTTCAGGGATCGTGTATCACGATGATAATTATTCACAGACTTGCTGTATCTACAGTTTCTTTTTAGGGATCGTGTATGACGAAACAAATGCTTATATATCATTGCCATGGGTTCCACTTTGTTGTCATCATCAAGAAGACCAATAACGTGCTCTGTTCAATAATTCCTCAGGCATATTTCTTTGGCTCTGTCGAAGACCACGTTGCCCCATATGGTTCACCCAAAAAAAAACACAAAATATAGGTGGTTCACACAAG
>BPLS01000494.1:0-19777 GCA_019656275.1 Rhododendron kiyosumense | reverse complement strand
TAGTCAGTATCGGCTTTGTTTATGATTGTAATTGATTGCTTGTAGAACTAGAAGAGAACATAACTGTAATAATACCAGTCAGTACCAGCAGATACCGAACGATTCTTGGATACATTAGTATACAATGCCATATTTTACAATTTGGGAAAATAACCTTAATATATAACGAAAATTTTGAAACGGCACATGGTATCAAATTAGTATTGGTCGCATCAATCTACTAGTAGGTAAACGATATTATAAGCCGGTGCGACATTCGGAACCTTTGCTGGCAATTTTTCTTCGTTTTCTTTGGCTTAGTCAACTCAAATGAGAAAATGAAAGGGAAGAGAGAGTAAACCACACCTTTGCGAGCTGATGCATAATTTTTGAAACGGCAAATGGTATCAAATCAACACCGGTTGCGTCCTCTACTAGTAGGTATACGGTATTCTAAGCCGGTGCGACATTCGGAACCTTTGCTGGCAATTTTTCTTCGTTTTCTTTTGACTTAGTCAACTCAAATGAGAAAATGAAAGGGAAGAGAGAGTAGACCACACCATTGCGGGCTGATGCATAATTTTTGAAAGGCTAGTTAACTCAAATGAGAAATTAAAGGGCACAAAAAGTTGACCACACCATTGCGGCCTAATGCTTAACCTTTGTTGGAGGCCCATTGGCATGATTTTTTCATGGAAAAGAAGATGACAAGCATAGAGGAGATTACTGACACCATAAAGTCCAGTGTCACCTCACCAAATGGTACGACCATTTTGTGACCATTCAATCTTTTTTTCCCTTTTATAATTAACAACAATGCTGCAACAACACAAAATACACAAATACTTACACACATTCATAATAGGGGTGGCCCCACACGCACCGCATACCTCCAATGCGTATGGGTCCCATCTCTATTGTGAATTAGTGTGTGTGTGATGTAAAATGCGTGAAGGCCTAATTTCATGATTAGTTGGAACGTGTCAAGCCTCGGAAGCCCAAACAATGTTGAGTTTCCGATTACCCAATTTCGCAAAATTCTGACGAGCTCGGAATAGGCCCAAAGTTTGTGAGTTGACTTATTTCCACACTACGGTCAATACACACCACCCTAAGGTTGTGATGTTTGGTGAATTTCGGCCTAATTCATCCATTTAGGCCTTCAATTGTATTATTTTGCCATTTTGAGAAAGTTTTAATTCATTAATAACTCTTAGACCATAATTATTTATTAGTTGGTTCTTTGGGGAAAAGTCTTGTTTTTCTTTTCCGTTTTCAATTTTAGGAAAAGTCCCAAAATTTGGGACTTTTTATTTTTCGGCTTTATTTTTAGGATTTCGGGCCTATATAAGGGTTGTAACCTAATGTTTATAGAGCTTTTTTATCAATAATATTCAGACTGTCTCTTTCTCTCGTGGACTTGAGTTTATCATTCGTTCGATTAGTACGCAATTAATCTTTCTTGTAAATTCCGCTGCGTCAACGTGTAAGTGTTTGTGTCTTTGTTTGCAGTTCTAAACTTATTGTATAACAAGTAACAACAATTAATAATTGTGACCACTCAATATTCCGAAGTACTAGGAATGTTAAGGGACAAGAATGAGAAGAACATGTGGAGTGTCCGATTACTTGTGCATTTGGACCACTCAATATTCCGAAGTACTAGGAGTGTCAAGGGACAAGAATGAGAAGAACATGTGGAGTGTCTGATTACTTGTGCATTTGGCCTATTAGAGATGGTTTACCGTTTTGGTAATTCATCTAATTTGGTGGTTGTGTTACCAATTTTCTTCGGGGTACAACTAGCTTACTTTTCATCACGTGGTATGTTGGCCTACTTGGTAGTGGCGTAGCCAGGAATTCGCGTTAAGCGGGTGCTTTTAAAACTCGATTCACCAGAAAATAATTCGTAATTAATAAGCAATGCTAGAATAATACGTTCACCCTAAGAGTAATGACCAAGCTAACATATTTAGTAAGAAAAAAACAAATTAAAAAAAATTATGAATACAATCCAACCTTTCACCCTATGAGTAATGAACACTTTTTTGACCAAATATTGTTAATCTTAGCAACTTTTTTATTTTTATTATTCCACTATAGATGCTCTTAGATCGTCGATATGAGTATAGAGTGGAGCCCCGAAGAAAATTTTAGCGGATTAAAGGATAGAGGGAGATACTATCATGAAATCTCTCAACAACAAGGATAGTTCCGATCTGTCAGACCGTTTTTTCACCATCTCTCCTAAAACCAATTGGTGTTAGGAAGAGTTTCGATTAAGTTTTTTTATGGCATTTGACATCGCACACGTAAGTCTGTTTTCAGAGCAGTCGCAGAAAGTGACATTATGTAACTAAATCCATAGGAACACTCCTGGCTCAACACGATCGGGAAAGAAGGGAAAAAACCTCGGATAGTTCAAATTCTAAAAGGAAATATACATAAAACTATCGGAAACAAAGGGTCATACATAAATAGGCATCAGTTGTATTTTTATCCTGGAACCGGCTCCTCTCCCTTTATTTTCTCTCCAGTACCCGTCCAGTTTGCCATTTTTATGTCCACGATCCTAGTCATTCATTTTAAAACACCGGTATGTGTATCAACTTCACCAAAATCAACTTAATATGACAATTGTAGGCATTTTCTTGTATTGAATTTGTCTTTCAAACTAATCAATGATCTATGTGTCAAATTCCGGAATCTATGTTAATTGCGAATGACCCTGTTCGGTTTGGGTTTTGAATGAGGTTTTAAAGTGTAATGAGTGGTGAGAGAAATATAAAAAATTAATCAGGAACATGCGCATGAGTTTTAAGTACCCAAACGAACAAAGCACTACATGTTAGTAAATGTTCAAGAAATGTTAATTACATAGTTATGCTTTTGTCATAGCCAGTAGCCACCCAGGCACCAAGGAGCTGTCGGACATATATGTTGCAGAAAGAGCGTCCGAGTACATTTGTCCGAAAAACGATTTCCATATATTAATAATGGAAACGAAAAAAGAGCATCAGAGACACGTGTCCGAGAATTTCCGAGCAGTGTCGATATTCGACACGTGCTAGACACGGACACACCACGTCTTTTTAAGTGTCCATTCCTAGTCAGTTTTTGTGCAATTTAACTAATTTTGGAGCATCAATATCTAGTTGTTCAATCTTTAAAAGCCAACGGGCTTACCCATGCGCCGCTAAGCGGTACCCTGTTTTCATCTCCTTAAGAGTAAGCTGGACATCTATCTTGAGTAAGAAAAAAACATTCAAAAATAAAATCTAATTGTTCCTTAGCATATATGGGACTCGATTAAAGTTACAGCAAAATCCCACATGAATTAACACTAGAAGAGTTTATTAACCCAAAGGATTTTTATGCAAAGGTGGCTCCAAGGGTTTTTACTAATTTTAACTGCACAAAGGAACAGTTTATTAATCCTTGAAGATATATGGAAACAAAAGACCAAAGAAAACACGGATAAAACGACATCACAACTGAAAAAAACATCTCAACTAAATTGACACGGGAGCCTTCGGCAATCGCACGCCATCCCAAACCCAAAAAAAAGGAGGATTGACGACAAGCCAAACACAGCCACAAAAAGGAGAAGAGATTTTAAAACACAAACCTCCAACAAAGTGGAGTAAGACCCCAGAGGCTAAAAATCCCTGAGAATCACCAGCCATTTGTGCCAAAACTCAGCAATCCGAAAACAGCAACAGCAAAACCATCAATTTGATTCTTCAAGATATTTAATTATCTTCACCGACACTACGCACGATTGTCGCCCCCACAGATAAATTTCATTATCTGCATTTAATTTGATCAATGGTGACCAGAGGTGGTTAGTTACTAGAGAAGCAGCCGTTTAAATAAACTAGCGTTTGGGGCACATGCAACACGTGTGTAAGCGGTGAAAAATCACTCAAATCTGTAGGCATCATATGGCACGTTGAAGTGGGAACGACGAGTCAGTGGTTATTTCCCTAGTTTATGTTTTAATGGCGTGAGAGGATAACCACAGGTTGAAGAAAAGAGAAGAGGAGCAACGGGATAATTAATGAGGGAAAACGTAGGGTAACCATTAGCCGTGTAGCAGTTTTGAGGGAAACGTGGGTTGTAGCCGTGTAGCGGTTGGCGTGGGAGCAGTGGCGGAGCCAGAATTTTGAACGCGAGGATGGGTTTAATAGACATAAATTTTTTCCTGGAACATATAATCATTACTATATCATAGTAAATTTTTTTTATTTTCAATACATTAAATATTGAAATGATTCCAGCCTAATGCAATTAAAATATGCCAACTATTTTTTTTTTCCTAGGCTACTTCAACTGTCACGTACTTGTTTTTTATTTATGAAAGAAATTAGAATGTAAAATAATCTGTTTTTTATAAACCAAACCAAAATTGTTACTACGATTATAAGTAGTTATACACGAATAATTATCAATAATATTAAGCTCGAGATTGTCATATGGAAGCCTTCCAGCCACATTCCAGGTGCCTATATTCAGCCTATTAAAGAACAGGTAGTCAATGAGAAAATTTTGGGCTTCATTTACTAAAGAAGCACAAGCCAGATTAAATTGTTATGGATCAAACCTCACATCCTTTGTGTTGATATACTGACGACGCAGAGTTTCTGATTTTCCTCGCCTGTGTCCCAATTTATCGCCCTTCAAAGGTGTTCCTGGCCAGAAAAAAGTTTAAGATTTGACCTTCAGTTTTGAATAGGGTGATAGATTAATATTTTTCATTTTCAGTTGAGCTGATTACAGAAACTAAAAATTTTAAAACTCCGACGCTCAGAAAGCTAGGGCTGGGGACCCCCCGGATCCCAACATAACTCTGTCCATGTGTGGGAGTGATTTTACATTTTGCCCCTAACAATTACATGGGCTCCATTTGTTTCGATGTAAAATGTTTTATAATGTAAAATATTTTTTCAAAAAACAAATTTTAAAGTTTTATTTTTCGGTGTTTAGTTAGCACATGAATTTTTTTTCCCAAAACAATGAAAGATTGCTGGTTTAAATTAATCAAGTAATCTCTCTCTCTCTCTCTCTCTCTCTCTCTCTCTCTCTCGTTTTGGATGTCCTCCTCCTCTTTCTCGTTTTGGATGTAACATGAATTGGAAGAAGGCGGCAATGGAATATGTGGTTTTGGAAAATGTAGGACCAATTGGGTGAAATGCAAAAATGACTTACGGCTAACAATAGAGAAAAACAATTTCACCCCGTTGGTGCAAAATGTTTTACCTTGAAAATATTTTCCTCATTTTTCCAGCCAAACAACAGAAAATGGATAAAATATTTTATCAAAAAGTATTTTATGGACGGAGCTTAATGTCCTTAATTATGGGAAATGATTTTGCCACTCCTTTTTTTTGTTAACGCCACTCCCCTGCAAGTATTTTTAGAGCAAACAATACATTTGCAAGGGAGTGGCGTTAATAAAAAAAGAAGTGACAAAATCAGCAGCCTTAATTATAGGGTCTTCTTGTATTTTTCTTCTTTCCTTTGACTTGTCTTCAGTCTATGCGTCCAAGCAACACATACGATTGGCACATCAATTATCGCAATATAATGTTCCCACTGATTGGCGCGTAAATGTTCACATACGCGCCCCCTAATTTATGCTTACTAAATCCGTTTATATTGTTACCCTAGAGCTTAATGCTTAATTTTCGTGTTGCAGGTATTTAAAGGTTTAATGAAATAAAATCGGACAAACCAAGTCAAGTGACGAACCATGGTAGTTTGTTGGCCGAGAAAAGCGTGAGCCGTGGGACATACTCCTACTGGACTCTTGAATTGAAATTGGTTGGAAACATTACAAAATACAAAAGTCTTGGTGGGCCCAAGAGTTAGTTGTTTATTCGTCTCTTTAATTAAGAGTTGGACCAAAGAAAAGGAGGGGCCCTCCAAAGGCAATTCTCGGCTGGGAATTAAAAAGGAGAAATAAGGCTCCGTTCCAGAACACCTTCTTAAAAAATAAGTACTTATTTTACATTTTCAAACTCAAAAATAATGTAAATAAAAAATTATTTTTTATTTTTTTTACACCGTATAAAAGATCTTGATAAGATCTATCAAACAAGATCCATTTTGCTAGAAAAATTATTTGCGTAAATATATTATTTTTGAGTTTGAAATTGCCTTCTTAAAAAATAAGTTCTTAAATCGAGTTCCGGAACGGAGCCTAAGGTTTTGGAAAAAGTCGGCGACAACAACATATACAAGGAAAAGAGAGGACTTTTGAGGGAGAGACCCATTACAGGGTAGAAAAGAAAGAAAGGCTGCCGCCTCGGAACGAAAGTCGAGAACCGAGAGTGGTGTGAAAACCGTCTTTGGCGTTGGATCATATGAGTGAACAGAAACAAAGAATTTCGATGTTTTTTATTTCGATGTCCGGTTAATCCTCTCTTCTAGGACGTAGATGAAGCTCGAACTTATAGTAACGATGTTTATGCTTTGATTTAGTATTTTATTATTTGAATCGTGATTGTATGACATGAGGATTTATTTGCGGTATTAATTTTCTCTATCAAATCTTGTGTATGATTTTCTAGATTTTTATGCACGTTTATACAACGGTTTTTAATTGTTTGTGATTACTGAGTAAAATGGATTATGCTCCGTAAGACGCGCCGTGCTATTAGATGATCCGTGCCATAGAAACGGGTCATACTAGTAAGATGGTTCGTGTTAGGTGGCGATACCCCATGCTATTTGGTGATTCATAAATATCTTTAGGCGATACCATGAGGGCCCGCAAACCCTAACAATATCCGGATTGATTCGAATAATTAACCTTTATCATTGTATAAAAATTGTTACAACTGATCGAGTGGATTTGAAACCCTAGATTTTTTCTCTCATAAACTTTCTTTATTTCTTAATTGCTTTAATTTAATTTGGCTTTTAATATTTTCGAAATCCAACAATCAAATCTCTTTTTGAATTAAGTTAGAAATTAATTAAAACAATTGCAATTTAGCCTCTATAATCCCTGAGGACGATACTCGGAGTACTTACCTCTATCTTTTAGGTAGTAGTAATTATTCTGTTTTATTAATTATTTTTGATATGGAAATAACACGATCAAATTTTGGCGCCGTAGCCGGGGATTACAAGCACGGTTGCATTGTTTTAGTTGATTTTTATTTTAATTCCTAGTTTAGGTATTTTTATTTATTTATTTATTATTCCTCATATTTGTTTGCATTCTTTCTTTGTTAGCATTTTATTGAGTCAAACACAGGAATCGAGAAGCTGTAGCGCACAGGAGCAAGATATAAATGACAACATTGCAGCTTAATAGTGCAATTTAATTGGCTTTTATTGGCGCTGTGAGTTTTCTTATTTTTATGAGTTTTAGTGTTTTGTTTGTTTGTTTGTTTTTATTTTTATTTGAATTGGAGACATTTTGCATTGTATGTTTGGTCGTTGATCACTGAACCCTTTACTTGATAATTGTGCCCCAGAGATCGAACGAACTTTTAGAGCTAATCGAGCAGCCTCTCGGAACCCTTGGCCTTTACCCACTTCACTTGTTACAATGACTGAAAGAATAGAGGCTGAGGTTCCACCTGCGATCGGGGAGTACTTTCTCCCATCTGCCTACACCTCACCATCATGCATAACATTGCCTACCACTGCCTCATCACAATTTGAAATCAAGTCTAGTTTGTTACAAACACTCCCATCATTCTATGGACTTGATAACGATGACCCATATCGGCATTTAGGGGACTTTGAAGAGATTTGCTCCACGTTAAAATCCAGCACTTCACTGAAAATGCCCTTAGATTGAAGTTATTCCCATTCTCACTTAAAGATAGAGCCAAATACAGGCTTAATACTTTGACACCGAATATCATCACCTCTTGGGATCAAATGAAAAATGAGTTTTTGAAAAAGTACTTTTCCATGGGCAAAACAAAAGAAATTCGCTAAGAACTCACTAGTTTCTATCAAAAAGAAAGCGAACAATTTCACCAAGTATGAGAGAGATTTAATGATATCATTAGGAGTTGTCCACACCACCAAGTTCCTAAGTGGTAGTTAGTCCAATGTTTCTACAATGGACTATGCGAACAATACCGATATATGGTGGATGCCTCATGTGGAGGCACATTTATGCTTAAGAACGAGAATCAGGGGTGGGACTTGTTTGGGCAGTTAGCAGAGAATTCACGACACCGAGCCTCATCAGCCCGCACAAATAGGACAACTTCTACCTCTTTAAAACAGAGTGGCCTTCCTGAGGTGGGCCACTCTGATGATCTTTCCAATAAGATAGATGCATTGACCCACAAAATTAACTCTCTCTTATCTTTGGGTCATAGTCCTTCACGTTCTTCACCTCCTATTACTATTGCGGAGGTTTGTCAGTTGTGCTCCAGTCCGTGCCATCAAATAAGTGAGTGCCACATGGCATCTCAATTTCAAGAATTTCTTCAAGAGCATGTGAACACGGCCCAGAGGTTTGGTAGGCTAGCAAATGACCCATATTCTCATACTTACAACCTCGGCTGGAAGAAGCATCCCAACTTTGGATGGCGACAGCCAGACCAAGGGCAACCATTTGCCCAACCTATGAGGCCTTCATTTCCTAATACTTCTAACACGCAGGCCTATTGTCCACCACCTGCACCACCCCAGTACCAATAACCTCCTGTGTCCTCCCAAAGGACACCAACTTTCGAGGAGCAAATATTGAAGGCCATGGCTGAAATGAAAGCCGATTGCCAACAAATGAAAGCTGACTCCCAATTACTTCACTCCCATTCTCAATCCATTGCTAAGATGGAAACCCAAGTGGGTCAGCTAGCTAATGCTCTTAACCATCAAGATGAATGTAGATTACCGAGTCAGCTAGTGGCTAACCCACAAGGGATGCACCATATTGACAATTCGCAAGGTCACGAACAAGCGAAATTAGTTGTTACCCTCAGAAATGGGAGAGAAGTAGAAAGCCGACCGGAGGAGGTCAAAGCGAAGGAGAAAGTGTCTCCACCTGTCGCTGAGAGGTCTAAGGTTGATAAAAGGTCTAAGGAGAAGGAGACGGATCCAGTGTCCACAATTATTCCGGGGTCATTTGAGACCCCATCTTATATTCCTAAGGCACCTTTCCCGATTTGCCTGAATGCACCTTCACCCTTTCGCAAGAAGGGAGTATCCACTGATAATATCATAGAGGTGTTAAAGCAAGTTAAGATGAACATCCCATTGCTTGATGCCATTGAGCTGATCCCTTCTTATGCCAAGTTCCTTAAGGACTTGTGCACTCACAAGCGGAAGTCTTGAGCTAAGTTTTTAGAGCCCATCCCCATTCCTCACCAAGTTAGCTTTGTTCTTCAATCTAACACTGGCCCAAGCTTGCTGATCCTGGTTTGCCCATAATCTCTTGTGTCATAGGCAATCACTTTATTAGTAGAGCACTCTTAGATTTAGGGGCAAGTGTCAATCTTTTACCATACTTTGTGTACGAGGAGTTGGGGCTTGGTGAGTTGAAACCCACATCGGTTACTCTGCAGTTGGCCGATCATTCTGTGAAAGCCCCACGGGGCATGTTAGAGGATGTCTTTGTCAAGGTGAACAATTTCTACTTTCCTGCTGATTTCATTGTCCTTGACACAGGGCTAATCCATCCCACAGCCCTTAAATCTCAAACACCTGTCATCTTGGGTCGTCCCTTTCTAGCCACTACCAATGCACAGATTTCTGTGAGGAGTGGAGTGATGGAGGTATCATTCGGCAATATGAAATTGAGTCTGAATATATATTCGGCCGCTCGACAGCCTCACGAGGAGGAAGATTGCTTCGCAGTGGATGTCGTTCATAAGTTAGTAGAAGAGGCATTACCGTACATTTTGGTTGAGGATCCTCTTGAGGCATATCTTGCCCATTTTGGCTATGAGGAGTTCAATATTGACCAATCCATTGCTGAGGTCAATTCTTTGTTAAACCTCGCACCTTGTATGGCCAAACCTACCTGGCAAACTCCTTTCGAGCCTTTTCCTGCTTTACTAGCATTTCGACTCTTCCCTCCATAGAAGCCCCACCGAAGCTTGAGTTAAAGCCTCTTCTGGCTTCTCTAAAGTATGTTTTTCTTGGCCGCAATGACTCTTTACTCGTGACCATTGCCTCTGGCCTTTCTTTCGAGCAAAAGGGTCAATTACTTGAGGTGTTTAAAGAGCACAATGGTGCGATAGGGTGGTCAATGGCTGACTTCAAGGGTATTGAACCCTCCGTTTGCATGCATCGCATTCATTGCGAGGAAAATACGAAACCATCAAGAGAGATGCAAAATAGGTTGAACCATAACATGAAAGAGGTTGTTATGAAGGAGGTGGTCAAATGTATCATATACCCAATCTCTGATAGCAAGTGGGTGAGTCCCACTCAAGTAGTGCCCAAGAAGTCAGGCATTACTGTCGTTGAGAATGACAAGAGTGAGCTTGTGCCCACACACATGACGACTGGTTGGTGTGTGTGTATTGATTATAGGAAGCTCAATTCCATGACTAAGAAGGATCACTTTCCACTTCCGTTTATTGATCAAATCCTAGAGAGGTTGGCGGGCCAGAGCTATTATTGTTTTCTAGATGTCTATTCCGGATATAACCAAGTGGCCGTTGACTTAGCGGATCAAGAGAAGACTACCTTCACCTGTCCTTATGGTACTTATGCTTATCGGCACATGCCTTTTGGCTTGTGTAATGCACCTGCGACCTTTCAAAGGTGTATGATGGCTATCTTCTATGATATGGTGGAGGAATTTCTAAAAGTATTCATAAATGACTTCTCGGTCTTTTGGGCCTCCTTTGATTCATGTCTCCAAAATCTTGCCAAAGTGCTTAAAAGTTTCAAAGAGACTAACTTGGTCCTAAGTTGTAAAAAGAGCCACTTCATGGTTCAAAAGGGGATTGTTTTGGGCCACATGGTGTCCAAGAAGGGCATAGAAGTTGACAAGACAAAAGTTGACTAAATTTCTCAACTTCCTCCCCCATTATCAATCAAGCAAATTTGCTCTTTCTTGGGACACGCTGGGTTCTATTGGCGTTTATCAAGGATTTTTCTAAAATTGCCAAGCCCTTATGTGATCTTTTGGCTAAGGATGCCCCTTTCGTTTTTTATGAGGTTTGTACGAGAGCTTTTGGGAAGCTCTATGAGGCATTGTCCACAGCACCTATCATGCAGTCTCCCAACTGGTTTCTACCCTTTGAAATATTGTGTGATGCATCTGACTATGCAGTCGGTACTGTTTTGGGCCAGCGGGTTTACAAGATCCCTCACGTCATTTATTATGCGAGTAAGACCCTCTCTAATGCGCAGTTGAACTATACCACTACAGAGAAGGAATTACTCACTGTGGTCTTTTCCTTTGACAAGTTTCGGTCCTACCTTTTAGGGTCGAAAGTCATAGTATACACTGATCATGCCGCTTTGCAGCATTTGCTTTCTAAGAAGGAGACCAAACCTAGGTTGATTAGGTGTATTCTACTCCTCCAAGAGTTTGATGTGGAGATTCGAGACAAGAAAAGATCTGAAAATTCTGTAGCAGACCACTTATTGAGGATCCTAGTGGATGCCTCTGGTGGCACCTTGCCCCTCAAGGATTTATTCCGCGATGAGAAACTCTTTAAGGTGTCACAAGTGTGACCCCCATGGTATGCACACATAGTCAACTACCAAGCCACAGGCGTGCTTCCCCCTCATCGGTCCAAGCATGACAAAGACCATTTTTTTGCATAGGTTAGGCATTATTTTTGGGAGGATCCGAAACTCTTTAAATTATGTTCGGACTAGGTGATTAGGAGGTGCGGTCCTGAGATTGAGTACGATAACATTCTCACCTTCTGTCATTCACTTGGGTGCGGAGGGCATTTTAGTGGGAAAAAAACGGCGGAGAAGGTCTTACAAAGCGGTTTTTACTGGCCCACTTTGTTTAAGGATGCATATATGTTTTACAAGGCATGCCTTAAGTGCCAGAAAATCGGCAATATTTCGCGCCATGATATGATGCCATTGTCCTCCATTCTTGTTGTGGAGATGTTTGATGTTTGTGGGATAGACTTCATGGGTCCGTTTCCGTGTTCGCATGGGAATGCATATATTCTTGTGGCAGTGGACTACGTGTCCAGGTGGGTGGAAGCGATAGCCACCAAGACCAATGACCACAAAGTTTTGGTCAAGTTTCTTCAAAGTAATATTTTTACTCATTTTGGCTATCCGCGGCCGATTATTAGTGATGAGGGCACCCATTTTCTCAATAAACACTTCGCCGCCCTCGTGCGAAAGTATGCTATCATTCATAAGGTGGCAACACCTTATCACCCTCAAACTAGTGGGCAGGTTTAAGTGTCAAATAGGGAGATTAAACGCATTCTTGAAAAGACGGTCAGGCCTGATTGCAAAGATTGGTCTTTAAGGCTCGATGATGCTTTATGGGCCTACCGTACAACTTATTAGACTCCTATTGGCATGTCTCCTTACCGGTTAGTTTTCGGTAAGGCGTGTCATTTGCCCGTTGAGTTGGAGCATAGAGCTATGTGGGCCATTAAGAAGTTTAACTTCGATATGGCCGCTGCAGGGTTAAATCGTAAGCTCTAGCTTGCTGAATTAGAAGGGTTGCGCAATGAAGAATATGAGAGTGCACCAATTTATAAGGATAAGACTAAGGCATTTCATGATAAACACATTGTTAGAAAGTCCTTTGAAGTTGGTCAAAAAGTGTGGCTCTTTAATTCTAGACTTAAACTTTTCCCGGGCAAGTTGAGGTCACGGTGGAATGGTCCATATGTTGTCATTCGTGTTTTCCCCCATGGAGATGTAGAGATTAAGGATCCATATGTTGGTAATGTTTTTAAGGTCAATGGCCGAATGCTTAAACTGTACGTGGAAGGAATTTTTGATGGCGTGGTGGATGGTGCCACAGCGGAGTCCATTATCTTGATGGACCCAATTTATATAGATTAGTGTTTTCATTGGAAGTCTAGGAGACTTAAAATCCATGGAGTTTGTGATAATCCCAGTGTTTGACGTGCTTGAACAGTTTCCAACGGTCTGGTATAGCCACCTGGTCAAAGCTATGTATGTAGTACCTAGGAGGTTGGGTCTGACGACAGGCGCATAGTTAGCAGCGAGAATTCTATCTGAACCATCTGACTTTAGTGTCCAACTCTGAGGAGATTGCTTCACAAACGGAGTGATGGGTAAGGGATCTGGCAACTCCAGAGGGAGTGACAGCCTATTAGACGATGACACCACTTTTCAAGATATCGTTGAATCCTATGCATACTATTCTTCCAACAAATAGGGAACCACAGTCTTTGGCCAGGGAGAAAAGTAGTACCCGTGCCTTTCGCGTAAAGGAGGTGGATGGATGTTTATTTCTTGTCTTTGTTTATTTTATTTAGTTGTTTTTCTTTCATATATTTTGTTGTCGTGGATGCTAACCTTTTGCAAGTTGTTCGATCCAAGTTGGGGGGTTTCCCCTACGCTATATTACTCTGCTTTGGTTCCTCCCATTCGCGGTGATACCTTTCCTCTCTTTTACGTTTCTGTCATATCTTTTCATGTTTATGTTTTCAATGCGGACACTGAATAGTTCAAGTTGGGGGGAGGGATCACATTGTTCTTTTTCCTTCTTAGATTCAAAAAAAAAAATTGAAAAATTCAAAAATAGTGGGACCTTTTTGCATGCGATTTGGCACTTGTTATGATTACTTGTTGGATAATTGAGTTGAGGTGTGTTACCTACCATAGTGATATCTATTTTTGGCTTGGTAGTTCTACTTGCTAGCTTGTTTTAAAAAGTTGATCATGACACTTTTATATAGCACTATTGCATGTCACGTTTATTTGGGTCTTGATCACTTATGAGCCGTGACTTGACCAATCTTGTTGGCTAGATTTGTGGAGACTTATGCCCTGGTAAGCTTTTGTGCCCTATCTTTTATTGGAGTGGTGTCATTTTAACTCTTGGTGTGCCATGGAAAGAGTCTACTTGTTGACGGTCTCATTATTCTTGATTGCTGAGTGTTGGAACTTGAACGCATAATATTATCTCTCGGTTTTAGTTTGTCACATGGATGTTACACCCCTGGGAGAGGATTATAGGCATTTTCTTGATACTTGAGCCGGTTTGTTCCTTTGTTTTTTCCATTTATCCCATGCGAGCCACTTTGAGCCTTATATATTTAGCCTTTTCTTGGTTAGCTCCATCTTCCATATTGTGTTTGGAGAAAGGCAAAAATATAAAGGTGTAATTTTTGGATAGATTGAGAAATTTTGTGCTTGAATTGGTAAATAAAAAAAAAAAGAAAACACAACAACACAAAAGGAAAAAAATGAAAAATGAAAGAAAGGGGCACCAATATGTTTGAAAAGGAGGAATCATGCTTTATGGTTGGAAAATGTTGAAAGGTTAGAAGGAAAGATAAGGTGGAGTTGAAAAAGTGAAAAAAAAATTGGGCTCACATTGTTAAATTAGCCCTAAGTTGTTTGCCTATTCTCAGACACGTGATGTTTTACCCTAACCTTGAAATATTTCTCCCTACCCCGCATTACAACCAAAATTAAAGTCTTATTTGATCCTTGGGGAGTTGGGGTGTGGATTGATGGATGTGAGAGTGACTTCCAATGCTTGGTGTTCTGTTCATGAGACCGTGTGTCTACCATATAAAGCATTGTTTTCGTGTCATAGTGTGCGAGTGCTTTGCTTTCATTTATATTACTTCTAACCGCACACTTGAGAGTTACAATATGCACCTTGTTTCGAGTGATTTTCTTTGTGAGTGCATGACACTGTGAGAATTGAAGTCAAGACTTGAACCGGAGAGAACAGTTAGTCATTGCAAACTTGTGGTTGAGGCTCATATCACACACACGCTAAGCCTATGTGCCATGGTTTATTTTTGGACTTGATAGCGTTTGGAACTATTTGCGCCTTCTTTTATCATTCTGGTAGTTGCATATTCTTTGCTTGATGAACCAATAAGTTGTATGACAGATTTTGGATTCCATGTGAAAGGGTTCCCTGTTTATTGTGGGTAATCATTGTAGAAAACCCTCACGAGACTTCACTCAACCTACCAGGGTCACCTGGGGGTTTAAAAGAACTATCAGTTTTAATTTATTTTCTTTAGTTATATTTTGTTTTCTTTGCTCGAGACTAGCAAAGTGTAAGCTGGGGGGTGTGATATGCGCATAAATATTCACATATGCGCCCTTTAATTTATTCTTTACTAAGTCGGTTTATATTGTTACTCCGGAACTTAATGCTTGATTTTCGTGTTGCAGATATTTGAAGGTTTAATGAAATAAAATTGAACAAACCAAGTCCAGTGACGAACCATGACAGTTTGTTAGCCGAGATAAGCGTGAGCCGTGGGACATACTCCTACTGGACTCTTAGAATTGGAATTGTTTATTTGTCTTGGTGGGACCAAGAGTTAGTTGTTTATTTGTCTCTTTAATTAAGAGTTGGACCAAAGAAAAGGAGGGGCCCTCCAAAGGCAATTCTCGGCTGGGAATTAAAAAGGAGAAATAAGGGTTTTTGGAAAAAGTCGGCGATAGCAAAATATACAAGGAAGAGAGAAGACTTTTGAGGGAGAGATGCATTACAGGGTAGAAAAGAAAGAAAGGCTGCCGCCTCGGAACGAAAGTCGAGAACCGAGAGTGGTGCGAAAACCATCTCTGGCGTTGGATCATATGAGTGAACAGAAACAAAGAACTTCGATGTTTTCTATTCCGATGTCCGGCTAATCCTCTCTTTTAGGGCGTAGATGAAACTCGAACTCCTAGTAACGATATTTATGTTTTGATTCAGTGTTTTATTATTCGAATCGTGGTTGTATGACATGAGGATTTATTTGCGGTATTAATTTTTTCTATCAAATCTTGTGTATGAGTTTTTAGATTTTTATGCACGCTCATACAATGGTTTTTAATTGTTTGTAATAACTAAGTGAGATGGGTTATGCTCCGTAAGACGCGCCATGCTATTAGACGATCCGTGCCATAGAGACGGATCGTACTAGTAAAATAGTTCGTGTTAGTCGTGTTAGGCGGTGATACCCCATGTTATTTTGTGATTCATAAATATCTTTAGACGATACTGTGAGGGCCCGCAAATCCTAACGATATCCAAATTGATTCGAATAATTAACCTTTATTATCGCATAAAAATTGTTACAACAGGTCGAGTGGATTCGAAACTCTAGATCTTTTCTCTCATAAACTTTCTTTATTTCTCAATTGCTTTAATTTAATTTAGCTTTTAATATTTTCGAAATCCAACAATCAAATCTCTTTCTGAATTAAGTTAGAAATTAATTAGAACAACTGCAATTTAGCCTTTACAATCCATGAGGACGATACTCGGAGTACTTATCTCTATCTATTAGGTAGTAGTAATTATTCTGTTTTATTAATTATTTTTTATACGGAAACGACACGATCACCCACAAATCAAACTAGAGCAATGGGAGGAAGATCTGTTATCTTAACATGTAATAATAAAGAGGATAGGGATGAAGTAATCAAACTAGAATGTTAGCAAATAAGGTTTTTTGAGGTTAAGCCGTGGGAAGGTCAGGCAATAAGTATTGAAAGATATCAATTGTATGGCTGTGTTGCTATGGAGTACCACTAAATGGTTGGAGCAATAATTCATATTTAAAGCAATCGGAGAATTGTGGGGTACTTTTATTTTCACAGATGAACCTACTCTAAGACTCACTTCGTTTGCGGAAGCCAAAATCTTGGTGGCAACAAGTGAGTTCAAAGAGATAGATGAATGGATAAATATTGAAATTAAAGGTAAATGGTACACGGTCAAGGTAATGGAGGATTCTTGTGATCAACCATCAGTCGCGGAGAAAGTAATTCCCATGGCAACCCTAGATTCTTCTTCTCCTTTGATGGAATAATATGAAGATGATGATGAGCTGGATGAAGACGTGGCAAATACTGACATGGGGAACGAGATGGATGGTGGGGAGAAAGGTGGAAAGGATGATAATGGTTCAATGGGAGACAGGAACGACGTTAATTTGCATGGGGATACCACGAAGCACGAAAAGGAACAGGTGGATTTTATATCTACGAAAACAGCGGAGACAATCGGACATAATCGGGTGGAGCTACCAATTCAAACAAGGGAGGAGTCAATGGATCCTACGGAATCTTGGGATAGTAAATCAATTAATGGACAACAGGAATGGACTTACTATTGACAAGGAGAATAATGATTCAACCCAAAATGGTGTCAAAGGGGATGATGTTGGGCTTTCAAACTCAAGGTTCGTTCAAACCACGGATATTTTGTACAGCAAGCAAAGGGATGAATAATCAGCAGCTACTTCAGGACAATGTGCAGTTGAAGGGAATCAATCTAGTGGTGGACCTCAACATTTGTCAAGGAAGGATAGAGGGATTGAGTGAGTCGTTGGAAAGAGGTGAGAGGGAGATCCAATCCAAGAACACTTCGGTAAGGGAGGTTAATTTGGACATGGGGTGTATTTCTCACAGAGAGGATCAATATATTATTTCCAATGGAGTTGTAGAAGAGGTTGAAGGGCTACCTAGGTGAATCTCAAAAGATGGGAATAATGCTCCCAGTGTTAGAGCGTCTTTTGATGCCATCCATAACATGAGAAGCAGAGTTAGTAAGATTGAAGAGGAAAATTAAGAAAAAAAAGCTTCTTGCTGAGATTGAGGCTAAGTTTGATAAAGTGAATCATATAAACAAGAAGAGCCCTATTCCTCAATGTTCTTTAAGGAAGCTCGTAAGATGTTGGATATGGCTCCTATTTTGGGTATTGAAGTTAAAGGAGGGAGGAATTATAATCTGAAGAAATTTGTTCCAATGTAGGAGGAAGAATTAAAAGAAATGATCCATGCTGTAGATGATTTTAAGCAAGATGATATTTCGGAGGATGATGTTAATTTCGAGGATGATGCTTCTCTCTCTCTCTGGCTTTTTGAGTTCAAGATTAGGCGGATATGGTTTATGTTTTGATTTTTCTGGTTTTGCTCGGTGGTTGTCTCGATTAGGTTGTTTTCATTTGGTTGTGGAATTTGATTAATTATAGGGAGAAATAGAGGTGTAATCCATTGCGAAGGTCTCAGTGGACTTGTTATGTGTCTGTCTGGCTTTTTGGCATGCGTGGATTTTTGGTTTTTCAGGTGATGGATGATGGAAGTTTCTACATTGGTTATGAAGGTCGGTTTGGGTTTTTGGATATTTTAGGTTGAGTTTTATGTGGTTTTGTTATAGTGTTCAGTTGGCGTCTTGCCATCTTTTAGGTCTCTGGTGACTTTTTGCCTGTGTGCCCTTGATCTTTTTAATTTTTGTAATTATTTATAAAGATTAATAAATTTTTTTTGCTTAGCAAAAATAAAACCATATGCAACTTCAATTATTACGTCATGTTACAAAACTACAACAATGTGTGAAATATATATTGACTTTAAAGTCATATGTATGGTACTGCATGGAAAACATGAATTTGACTTCTCAAAATTTTGGGAGCATACATTCTAAGATCTCTGATCATTTTTCTCTATAAATAGCTTGCTTGATTCATGTATGATGCTCACCCCATTTGAAGCAAAATCGGGTTTAATTAGCTCAGTTTTTCTCTTCCTTTTTTTTTTGGCCATGGAATCCTCGCTCTCGCAAATTCAAGCTTTGGTAACCCAAATCAAGCAAGAGATTTTCTCATCACCTTTTGATCCTCTCTCCTTTGTTTCCCCGTCTGCTTACGAGATTACTGCTTGGTTAGCTACGGTTCCTGATCACCCCAAACAAGGAACTAATCGTCCCATGTTCAAAGGTTGTTTGGAGTGGATTGTCAATAACCAGAGAGAAGAGCGGTTTTGGGAGGAGGATGGGAGTGATGGCCTCCCCACCATTGATGGCCTTCCTTCCACTCTTGCTTGCCTTGTAGCACTCAAAACATGGGATGCTGTTGGTGATGAAAACATAGAGAAAGGTACATTTGATTACATCGCACGTGTCTATGACAAATCAAGTTGCACACACTTTGCCAAACAGTCTGCCCTTCGTATGTACGATGAACATGTGAATTCAACTCTTATGCAAATAAAAAAGTGGACATGTGTTGGAAAGTGACTAGAATTCCTTATCGAAATTGCTTTAGGTTTATTCTCTACTTCTGACTCTCATAACAACATGCACCCTTATTAATCAGTTGAGTAGGACTTAATTGGGTCATCATAAATTCTTCTCATGTATAACGCCAAAAAAGTTGCACAAATTACCACTCAAACAAACTCTACTCCCCCTCCCACTCCCACGCATACACATGATTTATATTAAAGCTACACAAACCATTGCCTCTGGTCATTTATGCCCAAAATGCATGCATTTCTATTCTTGTGTAATATCAGTCGCATGATTGCACAAAAGATTCTTTTCGGAAAGAGACTAATGTGCGATTCTGCAGCTGAAATTGCACGAAAACGAAGATACGTATATGTAATTATATGTTGTTATCATATGCGAAAGAACGTAAGGTAACAAATTCTAAACTTTGACTAATTTTTATATGCAGTTCCAACGACCTACCCTGTTGATGGAGAGTTAATAAGACTTTGTTTGGTTAACCATATACAAAGACTGGGGCTGGCTGAGCACTTCACCAAGGAGATTGACGAAGTTTTGGAACGTATTTACCGGTACGTGCGTAGAACACCAAATTTCAATATTACTCAATTCCTAAACTAACCAACGCTGTTCGATCCTCTGTTTTTTAACCCT
>BPLS01000493.1:60200-102945 GCA_019656275.1 Rhododendron kiyosumense | reverse complement strand
ATTTGGATATTGCTGAAAATACTGCTCCAACTTGTTAGTTTTTTCCTACATTGAGTAGCTCTGAATTTTTGGTATTGTTTGTGGCTTACAAATAAGCATTAATGGGCTGTTTAGCTTCATTTATGCCTGAGCACGTGCGGTACGTGTTAAGCTTCTGTTCTTTTGAACATATATTGAACAATCTTCTTGGAATTCTTGGAACTATTATGTGATAAATTGAAGTTAGTTGATATGGAATCGGTTTGATGTAATTTTTGCTTTTAGAGGTAGTTTGCATGATAATAGTGTATACTAGACAAACTGAGCTGGTATTGGTCATGGTGAAGAAATTGGGTGTCCTAATAGGTGTTGAGTTTGTTCCCATAGCCTTATATTTGAATGTTCTCATACTTGCTACTCATTGTTCAATGCAGATATTCTATTCCCGCACTAGTGGAATTCAAATACAAAGGTCTAGTACAATATTTAGTGTTTGAACTTGACTGTTGGAATTCAAATACGAAGGTGGTGTTCCCTCGACTGTTGGAACTGAGAAAAGTTCTTCTCAAGTTTTCTCCATCTTTTTCATTCGAAATTTCTGCTTGTTCAATTTTAATTTGGATGTAGGCATTGCTTCCTTCCTTGTAATTTCTTTCGGCACTCGTATTTTTCTGGCTTAGTGGGCAGTTAAGAGCTAGCCTTCTTGACTAGCTAGTTATTTTATAATTCAACTGGTTCAGTGACCTCTTCACCCACTCCTTTCCATTTGGGCATAAATTTATCAGAATGATATGCGGGTTAGGTTTTTGGTCTGTCCCAACTTAAACTAATGCTTTTCTATGCCTAAAATGGAGACAACCAAAGTATTTTAGAGTGGAATGAATAGAGGTCTGTGTGGATGTAATGGCCCTGTTTGGAAAAAAAGGCAAGTTCTTCAAAATCCATTTTCCCAAGATGACTAAGATTAGTATTTACTTTCCTTGATCGCATACACTCCTCCAAAAAAGGGCTAACATATTGCACATCTCTCTTGTCACCTCTAAGAATATGCGGCATAGCATGGGCACTAAGTTGGGGGTGTGCACATATCAGTTTCATCTGATGTTCAAACAGCATATGAGGACAGGTTAAACCTTACCATCTTCTTTCTTTGTACCTTAGAGTGGGGCAATGTTCTACATGACAGCCAACCTCTCCTTTTTGGTTTCGTTTTGTCCTTTGGTGCACAACACTAAGGATTTTGCTTATTTTCAACCAAAATGTCCAGACGATACTTATATGCTCCAAGCGTCCTATTAATTGACAAAATAAGCATCAGAAGCAGCATGTATTTGACATTTTCCTATAAACCGATGTTGGAGTTTGTCGTACATCGGTTAATTATCACTTCGAAAACTAGTATATGAACCTAGGTGGCCTCTTCACTCATTGCCAATTGGTGTTGAGTTGGATGCTTTAACATGGTATAAGAGCTAGGGTTTTGGAGAATTTGTGGACCCTTCCTTATGCCTTAATTGCATCGTTTGTTGGAATCCATGCGTTATGGATTGTTTGTCTACCTCTACGTGCGAGTCGGGGGTCACATGTGCGGGGGACTGTTGGAGTTTGTCCTACATAAGTTAATTATCACCTTGAAAACTAGTTGGATGCCTTAACAATAAGTATCCAACAAATTTGCAGGTTTCACACGCTACTAATGATGAAATTCTTAGTGCACCTCCGTTTTGTTGTTCTGCTGGAGAAATAATGCCTCTGGTTGAACCACAAGATAGACCATAAGATAGTGCTATATTAAAATGTTGTGCTGGTTTTTCTTTTCAGTTGTTGCCATATTTTGTTATTCTTCTGCACGGTTTTTAGATTTTGTTTCTCAAACATACCAATGAGCTAGACCCATGCTTCGAGTTGTTTCATGCTTTTATAATTGAATTTATTTGTTAAAAGGTATTGTGTTTGTATTACAGGAGTGCCACTGGCATAGAAGGTGGTGGACCCTCTGGTTTTGTCCCATCTCGCCTCCCTATCTTTCATGCCAAGTATTTCTTATTGATTGTAGATTGTTTTGTGTTCATAACTTCCTAGTTCTCAGTTATTTTTTTTGACAACTTTCTTATATGCTTTCTTAATCAAATTCAGTGCACAAGGGCCGTGGAATGCTATGATAGCTTACGATGCATGTGTTCGGTTGTGCTTTCACACGTGAGCAAAGCAATGAATGGAAGCTCCCATCTTCTTGGAAAATGAATATGCTCCAAGCGTCCTATTGATTGACAAAATAAGCACGAGAAGCGGCATATATTTGACATTTTCCTATTAACCGATGTTGGAGTTTGTCTTACATTGGTTAATTATTACTTCAAAAACTAGTATATGAACCTAAGCAGCCTCTTCACTCATTGTCAATTGGTGTTGAGTTGGATGCTTTAACATGGTATCAGAGCTAGGGTTTCGGAGAATTTGTGGACCCTTCCTTATGCCTTAATTGCACCTTTGTTTGTTGGAATCCATGTGTTATGGCATTTCGGGGAGTTCATTTTTTTTCTCTTTCTTTTTCTTGCTGCTAGTATGCTATCATTTTATGATTTCTCCTGATATCTTAGAATATTAGTGCTTCAAGAACCCCTAACAGTATAATAGGGATTGTAGGAAAATGAAATTATGATTAAAACCCTGAAAAACTCTTTAGGATGTGAAGTAAGGCATGATAGATTTCTAAGTGCATTGATTCATGATAAAAATCTGTTGTGATACAATTGGCCATTGAAGTAAGGCATTATAGTTTGTTGACTATATATGGTTGGAATGAACACCTATGCAGAATTCAAACAGTGATTTATCTACTTTAAATTTTGGCATTGACTTTTCAGGCGTAAAGTCCCTTGCTTAACTACTCTTTCCTTTGTGTTTTACTGGTCATTCTGTTCACCCTTATATTAAATGAAATCTCTATAATAACGTAACTTAGGTTTTTCAAAAAAATGTGTCATGATTTCATTGGTCCAAATGTCTCTTATAATTCCTAACTATTGGATCTGTTCCATAGTTGTGTCAGAGCTCCTGACCGTTGGATGCAAAGGAATTGCCCGTGCTGCATTTCCAGAAAAGCATTCCCCAAACAAGCTGTTGTCCTTTGCATCTCAGCGAAAGGCTGTCCCAAGACTCCCAAACGTCTGTTGCAGGTCTCTCTCTCTCTCATACACGAATTCCATCCCATCCCGATTTCAAATTTCGAATCTGCCTTACATCTCCCCCTCCTCTCTCTCTCTCTTACACAAATCTTTCCTGTTCTCTGTCTACGATGGGTTTTCAACTTCGACAGCGACTTAGTTTCAGGTGGTTTTGCACTTCGATTGCTGGTGAAGATCCGTTGGAAGCGACGCTGTTGCTATAAACTCTTCCGAATCGTCGTTGGAGCCATCTGCCATTATCGTCTTCCACTCCAACCGGTGGCAGCTTCACTCCCCAAGCTGGTAAATTTTTTTGATCAAATTGTTCTATTTTCCGTATTATGGGTTTTTTGGTTGAGTTTGTGAAGCTTTTATCAAGGTCGGCAAACAACTTTGATCGAATCATTTGATTATGTTGGGTTTGTGAAGCTTAGGGGGTGTTCCGGTTTCTCAAAAAAGAAACTTTTAGAAAAGGAAGGTGATTTCAAACTAAAAAATCATGTGTTTACGCAAATAATTTTCCTACCAATATAGATATTGTTTGATACATCTCATTGAGATCTTTTAAACGGTGCAAAAAAATTAAAAAATTATTTTTTATTTTTATTATATTTGAGCTTGAAATTACCTTCTTTTTGAAAAAGAAGTTGTAAAAAGAAAGCAGAATAGTACCTTAATCCTTCGATTACGGAAACACCTACCATGTGTTTGCTAGAATGCCCTCTAGGTGGTTATTATTTTCCTTCGATTATCATTCGTTTTTGGGTCTATTGGTGGATGGAAGTTTTATTGCATTCAATGTGTTTTAGTGGATGAAGATGGGATTATGCGGAAGAATGTAATCACACTTTTCTTTTACTCTGTTCTGATTCTTCTAAATGTGGTTGTGGTCAACATTAATTATCTCTCTGTTTATTCTATACTCCAATTTTACTCTAGTTTTTCATAGAGTTTCAGAAGAGGAAAGAGAACAAGAAAAGGGAGGAGAAACATAACGACGTGGTACATGTTAGATCAAGAAGAGGCCAAGTGCTACTGATAGTCACAGTTTAGCAGAAAGAGTAAGTTCAATTATTTAAACTTCTTTGGTATGGTTTTATAAATTTTCTGGAAAGATCACAATTGTTAGGGATTACATTTTTGAATTTCCAAGAACTGCTTTCACAGTAAATTGAAAAGGTTAATGAGAGAATGAAATGTGATGGGTGAAAATCGAAATGACAACACAAACGTAACTGTGAATGAAATATGTTGAAAATTGACTAGAAGAGGAAAATTTAATGAGACCGAAATGCTTTTGTGGGCTCTCTAGGTTGGTTATATACACTGTCTTTTGTGAGCTACTTCAAACTCATGTGAAGTATTTCATGCAAAATACGTTAATACATTTTGGAGATGTACACTATAATATAGTATATGAAATATGGAAGATAATACTCCATTTGAAATAAATACTTGAAAAATGTACAAGGACCACCAACCATAGCAAGCAGCCTTTGTTTTTTTAATGACTTTGACAAATCTTGCTTAGTTTTATCACTCACCCGTTTCTATAAGATCAATTGAATGCTATGGTTTGTTTAGTTCTATCTCCTCTTGTTTATTTTAACAGTTAGGGCATTAGGATTCCATCCTATGCACCTGTTCAATTCAAATTTTTAGGACTTGCCTCCACGAGCCCCACCGCATGTTACCGCTACACAGCTATTGCCGCCTCCACCTCTATGCCGCTGCTTCTTCCATGACAATGGGTCTATTTGGAGTTTTCTGATTAATCCTTTTTTTCCTTTTTAAGGCTTAATTTGTCAATTTTTTTAGTATAATCTAAAGAGAGAACTATAATATTTTTTTTACTTTGCAGGTGTTGGAGAGCTGTTTCGGGGTGATTCTCCTCCACCGTTGCCCCTCTCTTACTCAAAATTGGTATGTCTCTCTCAGTCTCTCTCACACACACGAACTGATTCGAAATTGTGTAGTCCGTGGTTGTGCTAAAGTACATTGTCGAAATAGTGATTAGCAAACCCTCACCATCTGTTCAAAATAGTGGAATCAATTCCTAACTTCGTCGAAGTTGGCCTTAATGACTTGGTCATCATCTAATGGTTTAACAACTTCTAGAATGATCAGTCCTTTTCCTATCCCCTCCTCTCTTGATACGACTCTTTCCAATTGCGAAACTCAAATTTTTGCTATACGGCAGCAGGCTAGCAGCAACCATGATCGTCTTTATGTAATTTCTGCTCTAGGGATAAAAATGTTGAACCTGATTCGCTCTTTAGGGATAAAAGTTTTGACTCTTTAATCGGATGCGGAAACGTTAGGTTAGCAAGGATAAATGAAGAGTAATGCAGAATTCATACTTGCTTAGAAGTTTAATCTGGTTGGGTAAAATTTTTGAATTGATACTTGTAGCTATGTCATCAGTTTTCGGGTTCTTGCTATAATCGAAGGTATCTATTTTTCCATTCTTCATGTACACGATTGAGCATGTCTGTTATGAACGTCTATAAATGGGAGCCTACAACACAGTTTTTTTGCTCTTCTTTTCCTTGTTGAGATGAGATTATATTTGTTCCCTAATTCTTACCTGCTAATAACTCCTTCATAGGCACGATATTTCGCAACATCAACTTAAAATGGTATGTTCATGGCTGTTGTTAATGTCCGTAGTTTCAAGGAGAGCTGGTGAGTCATGGGTGGTACTTTTTTCAATTTCATTTGCATAAATTTGAATAAATGGACCCTGTTTGATGTTTATATGAGAAAATGACTTTTGGGAGATTTTATGTTTGTTAGTGGGGTAGTCAATTGCATAAAAAGGGCAATTCAATTAAGTTGTTTCCAAAACATGTTGCGCCGTGCCTAATGGGCAATTCCTAGTTATCTTTATAGTTGGGAATTGGCAATATTGGTTTAGTTGTGCTACCAGATTTTGTTTTGAATTCTACTGTTTTTCTTTTGTTGTCTATGTTGATGTCCTAGTCTTGTCTTTTGTAGTTGCTAGTTGAATGGTTTTTTGGATCTTGTTTTGAGATTATTTTAATGGTTCCCTTGCTGTATTAGCTGTTTGTGTTGTGATTGGATGAATGGCTTGCATTATGCTTAGCTGTTTGTGTTGTGATTGGATGAATGGCTTGCATTATGCTTCAAGGTTGTTGGGGTACATTCTCTTCACAAAAGTATTTCCATGGTATTTAATTCCTTGACTTCTCATTGACTATCTTATGAAATGTATAAGTGATGCATAGTTGGATTGTCGGGAAAGGGAATTTACTTCCTATCCTTGCGAAGGGATCCCATGTGGGGAGATGTTCGTCAGATCTCGGGGTACATACTAGACTCTTAGGATACTTCTCAAGGTTTTTTTTGTAAGTGTCTATGGGTAATTAGTACTCTTTCCTTGTCTTTGTTAATTAATTGTAGGATATCCATGCCTAATGACCATGCATATGACTGTCATGAAGAAGTTGGCGTTCATACAAAGTACATTCGATTTGGGCTGATTGGAAATATAACACTAGTCATATTGTTTGGTATCAAATTTATTCCACAAAATATACATCTCTTGCTAAAGGTTTTTGGACTCTTCTTCCCTTGAAGTTAGAAGGTCACACACGATTGTTCTTTCCTTTCTCTTGGGCTTTCGTATATTAGTACATAACTTGCTTATGTTTGACTATTACAGATTTAGTTCTTCCATTAACACAAAATTGCCTCCCCCTCAAAAAAAAAAAAGAAAAGTAAAGAAACTATCCAACAAATATGGAAGTTTCAAACGCTACAAATGATGAAATTCCTAGTGCATCTCCTTTTTGTGGTTTTGCTGGAGAAATCAGGCTTTAGGTTGAACCACAGGATATCACTGAACGGAAGAAGTGTGACCAGCTTGCGAGGCTTGTAAAATGTTGTGCTGGTTTTTCTTTTCAGTTGTTGCCATATTTTGTTATTCTTGTGCACGGTTTTTAGAGTTTGTTTCTGGAATATACCAATAAGCAAGACCCATGCTTTGAGTTGTTTCATGCTTTTATAACTGAATTTATTTGATAAAGGTTGGCTTAGGCATTTTGTTTGAATTACAAGAGTGCTGCACCCTTTGGTTTGGTCCTAGCTCGCCTACCTACCTTCCATGCAAGGTATTTCTTGCTGATTGTAAATTGTTTTGTGTTCATGACTTCGTAGTTCTTGGTTATTTTTTCTTTTGACAACTTTCTTATATGTTTTCTTAATCACATTCCGTGCACAAGGGCTGTGGAATGCTGTGATTGCTTATGATGCATGTGTTCGGCTGTGCCTGCACGCGTTGGCAAAGCAATGCATGGAAGCTCCCATGTTCTTGGAAAACGAATGTGCACTATTGCGTAACGCATTTAGGAGAGTTCATGTTTTTTCTTCTTGTTCTTGCTGTCAGTATGTTATTATTTTACAATTTCTCGTGATATCTCAGAATATTAGTGTTTCAAGAACCCTAGATAGTATAATAGGGATCATAGCAATAACTAGAAAACTATTGTTTGAACTTCTTTCACAATTTTAGGACGAGTGATATGGCTAAGGTATAACAATGTGGTTACTTTTAAATTATTTTGATTCCTTCTATATTTAGTTTCTTTGTAGTTTTTTGAGAGAAGCATATTCTTCCCAACTACTAATCATTTACGTGAGCATTATTTCTAATCTTTATGTTCATCTCACACGTACCATATGGGCTATTGCATATGTTCTAAACTCTAATTCCCTTGGAGCAAATTAGTCGCGGAAGAAATTACACATGATATATAGTTTTGAATCCATAAGGTGCTAGTCATTATATCTGTATTGTACAGAAGTAGTTATTTGTGTACAGTTCAATTCTGATTTTAGTGTATGTATGTATAGTCAAGTTTTAATGGTTGAGTACACACCAATGCGTTGTAGCATTATAAGCTTCTCATATTTTTCTTTGCATTTTTAGCTAGATTTTTCTTGTCTTGAAAACCTAATTCAGATGTGGATTCGATTGTATGATAAGGTGAGAGAAAGTAGGAGTAAGAATGGTAAAGATTACATTATCTAGATTATAAAAAATTACTGTCTTGTTACTCTACATGTTTGAGAGAGAGAGAGTATCATTTTGCTTAATTAGTGGGCTCTAGTATGGTTCTGTTTAGTTTATGTGTCCCTTTTCCTATTGAATTTTTTAGAGAGAGAGAGTGTATCATTTTGCTTAATTAGAGGGCTCTACTGTGCTTCTGTTTAGTTTAGTGTAATGTATAGTCAAGTTTTAATGGTTGAGTACACACCAATGCGTTGTAGCATTATAAGCTTCTCAGACTCTTCTTTGTATTTTTAGCTAGATTTTTCTTGTCTTAAAAACCCAATTTAGACGCGAATTCGACTGCATGATAAGGTGAGAGAAAGTAGGAGTAAGAATGGTAAAGATTACATTTTCTAGATTATTAAAAATTATTGTCTTGCTACTCTACATGTTGTTTGAGTTTGAGAGAGAGAGAGAGAGAGAGAGAGAGAGAGAGAGAGAGAGAGAGAGAGAGAGTATCATTTTGCTTAATTAGTGGGCTCTAGTGTGCTTCTGTTTTGTTTGTGTCCCTTTTCTTGTTGAATTTTTGAGAGAGAGAGAGAGAGAGAGAGAGAGAGTGTATCATTTTGCTTAATTAGTGGGCTCTAGGGTGCTTCTGTTTTGTTTGTGTCCCTTTTTCTGTTGAATTTTATTTTTTTCCTTCTTACGCACGTATTTTTTGTTTTTTAGTTTGTTTTCAGTTTGGTGATGATTGTGATTCATGATTGTGTGTTTCTGATTCTCTTTTGTAGGATTGTACAATTAGATCCTGTGATTTTGACAGTGAGCAGATGTGTATTACATTCACCAAAAAAGAGAACGGAACAAATTTCTATGGACACAAAAGTCCATCTTGCTTTGACCCCTCTCCAACCCATAGTATTTTATGGTTTCCACAGCAGGATGAGTGTGACAGGTTTTTTTTTTTTTTTTTTTTTTTTTCATGTTACAGCTTATTAGTTCAACCGCTCCCTCTCTCTCATTTTTTTTTGCTACATTTGAGCTCATTTGCAGTTCTGGGAATCAGGGGAATACTGAAATCCATGCTTGTACTGTAGTTTTCCATTTGAAATTCATGTTGCTCTGAAAACACTTTGGTGACTTCCCATTTGTGCTAAATATTGGAACCCAGGCTGATTACAGTATTTGCGATTTGAGAATCTTGATTTAGAGGGACAGATTGGTTATTGCCCACCATGGTAAGTATATGGAGAAAGTAATATACATGTACTGGTGTCGATATGCTTTTGCAACAATGTCATATTTGTGTGATGCCAACCTAAAGGGGCCAAATGTAGAAATGTGAAAAGCCTTGATGGGATGACGATCTTGGGCTTAGAGATGTATTTGTTAGTTTAATCCTTGTTTAGCTTCCTTGGTTTGGTTTTCTTTGGATGCAAGCAGCCCCTTCATTCATATTGTTAAAAATTTAATCGTCTTCTAAAGGTATTCAAGCTTTGCCTTGAACCTTAGAAAGGTCTGAGAAATGAAGCTGGAGGTAATGTTGGAGTTCATGGTGGTAGTATTTGTGTTATGGGTGTTGCAAAAGACGGGTGGACATCGATTTTGGGGTGTTACTTTTTTTTTCCTTGCGTTGCTTGGCATTTTGGGTGTTACTTTGGTAGTTAGAGGTTGGTTCTCGATTATGGTGATGTTAAAGGTATTGGTCATGGACAATTATGATGGTGGTGCCTGACTGATTGCAATTATGGCTGCTAAGAGTATCCACTCCTCAACGGCATAATCAAAACTAAAAGATTTCTAAAGTTAGCAATGTTTGCTAAAAAAATGCTGACAATGGTATAACCAAACTTAGCAATCCCTTAACCAATAACCAAATTTTGACCTTTGGATAACCAAACTAGTGACATTTTTTCTTTAGATTAGATAATCAAATTTAATGGGGAGCACACACTCTTTCCTTTCTCTCCTTCTCTTTCCTCCCATCACTATCAATGGGCCCGCCAACTTATTTTTATTTCCAACTCTCTCTATCTCTCTCCACTAAAAGTGAGTTTTTGATTATGCACCATTGTACTTTTAAATTTTTTATTATTAGCATCCCCTTAAATGAATAACCAAAAGATGATGTAGCAAGTTTTGACGATCCAATTTTGGTTATGCCATTAGAGATACCCTAATTGTTGTATTGCTCATAGGCAGCTTGGTTTTGGCTTATTGGGGAGCTCCTTAGAGTTCTCCCTCATTCATTACGAAACATAAACAAGGTAACTAGGTTTTTATGTTTGGCCGGACCCAAGCTTAGTTCAGGCACGTTTGTGGGAGATGACCAAATAGATTACCAAATATATATAGTGGATTGTTAGGTCAAAATAGGACCCTATGGTTGAAATGCTTGGGCTTGTGTTTTTAATTGCTAGAATGAGCGTGAGGACAAGAATGCTGAAGTGTTTTTAAATAACACCACCTGTTGGTCCGCCTTTTCGCAATTGCCTTTTCGGAGTTCAATGTTGCATGTAAGTAGTAGCATCCTATCCATAGTGGAACTGATTAAGGAGTGCTGTTTCTAGGTGTCTCCGCTCCCCCACACCCGCTCCCGCTTATGCTCTCGTACCTGCCTCCGCTTCATGCTACTAAGGTTTGCACCCATCCATAGTGGAACTGATTAAGGAGTGCTGCCCCATTTTTTAAAATTAATTTGACTTGTTTTTCTGATGTATTTAGTTGATTCCATTGAAGGAAAATCACGAGATGTCATCAAGATTTCAAGGAATTTTTCCCTTGTCACTTTTTTCTCTTTTTCTATTTAACATAACAACATGGTGTGGTCAAGTGACAACGAATAGCGTTGCTTGTGAGGTCAATTGACCATGTATTACTGATGCTTCTTTTAAATTGCTTCATGCCAGAAAAATGTTTAGAACACCGAAATATCCCCCTAAGTTGTAAGCCTTTCGCATGATCACTGGCAACTGAGAGCTCAGTAATGCGTAATTCGTCAAATTAGGGCTTAAAGTGGAGTATTTCGTGACTCTTGTGTCTCGTGTTGCTCTTTAGAAAAGTTGTCACCTGTTAGTGTTTTGCTTAGATGCTCATAGGTTGTGGTAATGAAGTATCCTTGCTTTTGATTTTGAAGGCTGTTCATTTTTCTCAATCGCCTAATGCTAGGTAAAGGACAATCTGATTTTCTGTTTTTTGGAGGGTCAAGGGGGGAGAGTATGGGAAAGTTTCTTTAGTAGTGTCTTATTTTGGCAATAGCTTTGCTTAGTAAGGCAGGATAGGATTTCTGTGAATGTGAAGCTCTACTTGTGAGTTTTTACTCTATTGTATTTTTGCTCAAAGTACTTTTATTTGTTTATTTGTATCTGGCATCCGTTTTTTAACAAGATTTAGCTTGGTTTTGGCGGAGCGTGTCAACCTTGAATGTCATTTACTATAGCTGCGGTGGAGCTGCCGTGCGGGGATGGCAATGGCTAGGAAATTATGGCACTTGTGGTGGTGTTAGATGGGGTTTGCTAGTGGTAGTGGTGGAGGTTGTGCGCAGGAGACTTGATTATGGCATCATGATTCTTTGCCGTTAATTGGGAGCTTTCTTCTTCTTCTTCTTCTTCTTTTCTCCCTTCTCTTCCTTTCTCGCCCTCTCGTCTTGTGCAAGGCATGAAAGGAAATGTGTTAATCAGCTAAAAATGCTATAGCATGCTTGTAGTTAATTTATCATCCTGTATATGTAGCTGCTTTTATACCATCGACCAGTAGTGTTCGTTATACTGACAAAGTTTGATATATGAAGCAATTAAATACATATTTTTGAGTGCATGTAGTTATTGGAACTGTTGAAGGGTATCCTCGTCTTCCACTGCTGGTAACAAGTTAATTTGATTTTAGATAATTTCACACTTCACAGTTTCTTCTGGTCTTTCATTGAATGGTCTAAAGGTTTTGTTTTTGCTAAAAATAATTGAGTATCTTGTTTTTTAGACATGCCATTAACAACTATATTTTATTTTTTCCCCCTTTTGGTTTAGTATGTTGCTTATGCAGATGGGTTGATTCAAGCTTACAACATTCATGCTTACGCTGATCATTACACATTACAACGTAAGAGTATAGTATCTAAAATATATTTTGTTCCTCATGTTTCTTGAATTTGATCATCTGAACCGTTTTGGAGCTAATTCATTGTACTAGATCTCTCTTTTTGTTGGTGTGTTACAGTTGATAACACCATTGAGCTCCTTGGTGCATTTGCATTTCATCCAACTTTGGAATGGAATTTTGTTGGAGATAGACGGGTTACACTTCTAGCATGGGATGTTTCCGCTGAGAGACCTAATATGATTGGGATGTATGTTTTTAACACTATGCCATTACTTTTATGAATGAATTGCTGTGTTTTTATACTTGTATATTGGTTCAGTTAAGTTTATAAAAAAAGGTTTTCAAAGAATGACACCTGTTAGGGAAAAGATGCCAATGTCAAAAGGGACCTGAATACTATAACGCTTGGCAAACAAGATCAATAACGTCAAGAAATTGATCCAGGACAGAATAACAATCACTTTGTTTGGTTGAGCTTTTAGAAAGTTATTTTTTAGAGTTGGAGGGGTAATGAGTGGAGAGAGATAGAGAGAGATTTATTGAAAACTGTGCAGAGAGTGGAGAGTTACTCTCAGAAAGGGCAACCAAACACAACGAATGTTTGGAGGAAAAACTGCTCCATTGCCTCTACCTGAATGCGCTCACCAAGCCCGATCCCTGGGGGAAAACCTGCAGAGCCCACTTACATAGCACATAGGCCTAATATACGCTTTATAGAGCCCATTCCCACTTTTTGAGCTTGAGCTTCTTCTTTCCTTTTCGATAGGGTAACTATCCTTCATGGTAATGTGCATACTAATACTCTGGACGATCAATGAAGGAAACATGGTAATGTGCACGTTAATTAAATTGGGTTTTTAGGCCTGCCTTTTCTGATGCCATTTGGCTTTGATTTGGGGGTATGGTTCCGCAACAATATAGGTATATGAGGCCATTGTTTTAGTGATATTCTGAGAGCAACCACTTTGTGCATATTGCCGAAGGTTAGGTCTGTCTCCAATCCTCCCCCACCCATACCCCCAATGATTGGGGACTGTGGGTCTATTGTTTTTGTTGTTTGTGAACTATCCTTCATCGAGCCATACTTTCCCTTCAAGTTTTATCACCTAGATAGTCCAGCTCCACCTTAATCCTTGTTGTACTCCAACATCATGTCCCTGGGCACCATACCCACTCCAACATCATGTCCCTAGGCACCATACCCACTCTTTTGAGAGCAACCTTGCCGCGTTAATCAGGGATTTTTTACGTGCTTGATTGAGAGTCGCCATGTAGTTTTTGCTGCTTGATCGAGGGTCTTGTGTACTAGTCACTAACAGCTTGGGCTGTCAGTCTAATCTTTGTCTAGCTTCCTTGGTTTGGTTTTCTTTGGATGCAAGCAGCCCCTTCATTGGTATTGTTAAAAATTTAATCGTCGTCTAAAGGTATTCAAGCTTTGCCTTAAACTTAGGAAGGTCTGAGGAATGAAGCTGGTGGTAATGATGGAGTTCATGGTGGCATTGCTAGTATTTGTGTTATGGATGTTGTAAAAGACAGGTGGACATCGATTTTGGGGTGTTATTTTTTTCCCCCTTCGACATTTTAGGTGTTACTTTGGTAGTTGGAGGTTGGTTCTCGATTATGGGAATGTTAAAGGTAGTGGTCATGGACAATTATGATGGTGGTGTCGGATAGATTGCAATTATGGCTGGTAAGAGTATGCACAATGACATAACCAAAACTAAAAGATTTTTAAAATTAGCAATGTTTGCTTAAAAAAATGCTCACATTGGTATAACTTAACTTAGCAACCCCTTAACAAAAAACCAAATTTTGGCCTTTGGAGTTTGGATAACCAAAACTAACAATATTTTCTCTTTGGATAATCAAATTTAATGGGGACCGCATACTCTTTGTTTCCTTTCTCTCTCCTCGCATTACTATCAATGGACTCACCCACTTACATTTATTTCCAACTCTCTCTCTCTACTAAAAGTGAGTTTTTGATTATGCACCATTGTTGGACTTTACATTGTTACATTGTTACTTTGATTATCCAATTTTGGTTGTGCCATTGGAGATACCCTAATTGTTGTATTGTCCGTAGGTAGCTTGGTTTTGGCTCATCGGGGAGCTTCTTAGAGTTCTCCCTCATTCATTACGAAACATAAACAAGGTAACTAGGTTCTTATGTTTGGGTTCGTCTGTTAACTTGTCCGGACCCAAGCTCAGTTTGGGCACGTTTGTGGAAGATGGCCAAATAGATTAAAGAATATATATAGTGGATTGGTTGAAATGCTTGGGCTTGCGTTTTTAATTGCAAGAATGAGCGTGAGGATAGGAATGCTGTAGTGTTTAAATAACGCCACCTGTTAGACTTGTCTCTGGTCCGCCTTCCCACTATGGCCTTTTCGGTTTCAAAGTTAAATGTAAGTAGTAGCATGCCATATGTTTGGACCTTAGTAGTAGGATCCTTCTAAAATGGGTGCGCTTCCTAGACGGGAGCTCGAATCAGCGCTCCCAAGATGGTAGCTTGATGGGAGCCTGCTCCTAACTAAGCTGAGAACTTATCGGGCCGTTAAGGCAATTATTTTCTTACTTTTAAGGGAGTCGTGCCATTGTGGAAATAGGAATACGAGAATCATATTAGTCAAGAAGTTTTACAAATTGAGAATATATAACTTCCAATAATTACAGTATCACTTTTTCTTTAATGGTTAAGTATTTAAAGATATTTTATATACATATTTTTGTGTAATCTATATACGCTCCTTAGGTGCTCCCAACCTTAGGAGTTTCTAGGTGCCTCCGCTCCCTTCACCCGTTCCTGCTTCTGCTCTCGCATCCGCCCCCGTTTCATGCTACTACGGTTTGCACCTGTCCACAGTGGAATTGATTAAGGAGTGCTGCTCCATTTCTTTTAATTAATTTGTGACTTGTTTTTCTTATGTTTTTAGTTGATTCCATCTAAGGAGAATCATGAGATGTCATCAAGATTTCAAGCAATTTTTCCTTTGTCACTTTTTTCTCTTTTCTTTTTAACATAACAACAGGGTATGGTCAAGTGACAACGAATAGCGATGCTTGTGAGGTCAATTGACAATGTATTACTTATGTTTCTCTTAAATTGCTTCATGCTAGAAAAATGTCTAGAACACCGAAGTATCCCCCTAAGTTGTAAGTCTTTCGCAACTGAGAGCTTAGTAATGCGTAATTTGTCAAATTAGGGCTTCAAGAGGAGTATTTCTTGATTTTTGTGTCCTGTGTTGCTCTTTAGAAAAGATGTCACCTGTTGGTGTTTTGCTTAGTTGCTCACAGGTTGTGGCAATGTAGTATCCTTGCTTTTTGATTTTTGAAGGCTGTTCATTTTTCTCTGTTGCCTTGTGCTAGGTAAAGAACAATCTGATTATTTTTTTTTGGTGGGTCAAGAGGGGAGTGCATGGGAAAGTTTCTTTAGTTGTATCTTATATTCGCAATAACTTTGTTTAGTAAGGGAGGTTTTTTGGGTGGTTGACGGGGGTGAGTATGGAAAAGTTTATTTAGTTATGTCGTATTTTGGCAATAACTTTTCTTAGTAAGGCAGGACAGGATTTCTTTGAATGTGAAGTTCTACTTAAGAGTTTTTACTCCATTGTATTTTTGCTCAAAATACTTTTATTTGTTTATTGAATCTGGCATCCGTTTCCGAACAAGATTTAGCTTGGTTTTGGTGGAGCGTTTCAACTTTGGACATCATTTACTACTCCAGTTGTGGTGGAGCAGCAGTGCGGGGATGGCAATGGCTTGGAAATTATTTCTCTTGTGGTGGTGTTAGAAGGGGTTTGCTGCTGGTAGTGGTGGAGGTTTGCTGCATCTTCTTCTTCTCATTTCTCTCCTTCTCGTCTTGTGCAAGGCATGAAAGAAAATGTGTTAATCAGCTCTAAAACCTGTAGCATGTTAGCATGAAAGAAAATGAGTTAATTAGCTCTAAAAGTTGTAACATGCTAGCAGTTAATTTGTCATCATGTATATGTAGCTCCTTTTATACCATCGACTGGTATTGTTCGTTATAACTTACAAAGTTTGATATATGAAGCAATTAAATACATGATTTTTGAGTGCATGCAGTTGTTGGAATTGTTGAAGGGGCTCCAACAAAAATAAAGACAGACCTGAAGAAGCCTAGAGTAATCTTGCTTGCCGTCCTTGTCTTTCTCCGCCGGTAACAATTTTGATTTGATTTAAGATAATTTCACAGTTTCTTCTCGTCTTCATTATATGCTGTAAAGGCTCAGTTTTGCTAAAAACAGTCGAGTATCTTGTTTTTATAGGCATGTCATTAACAACTTTATTTTCTTTTTTCCCCTTTTTGGTTTAGTATGTTGCTTGTGCAGATGTGTTGATTTGAGCTTACAACATTCATACTTACACTGTTCATTACACACTACAATGTAAGAGTATAGTATGCAAAATATATTTTGTTCTTGTTTCTTGATTTTGATCATCTGAACCATTTTGGAGCAAATGTATTGTACTAGACTTCTCTTTTTGTTGGTGTGTTACAGTTGATAACACCATTAAGCTCCTTGGTGCTGGTGCATTTGCATTTCATCCAACTTTGGAATGGATTTTTGTTGGAGATAGACGGGGTACACTTATGGCATGGGATGTCTCCACTGAGCGACCTAATATGATTGGGATGTATGTTTTTAACACTATGCCATTACTCTTGTGAATGAAATCTTGTGTTTTTGTACTTCTATGTTGGTTTAGTTTCTGATAAGAATAAGTTTATAAAAAGAAGGTTTTCAGAGAATGACACCTGTCAGGGAAAAGATGTTAATGTCAAAAGGGACTTGAATACTATCACACTTGGCAAACAAGATCATTCACGTCAAGATATTGATCTAGGACAGAATCGCAGTGTTAGGAAGAGAAACCACTCCATTGTTTCTGCCTGCATGCGCTCAAAAAGCCCGATCCTGGGGGAAAAACTGCAAAGCCCACTTACATAGCACATTGGCCTAATATATTATAGAGCCCATACCCACTTTTTGATCTTGAGCCTTACAAGTGGTAAGTCCATACAATAGGTATTAAGAGCCATCTCTTCTTTTTTCTTTTTTGATCGGTAACTATCCTTCATTGAGCCATACTTCCCTTTAAAGTCTTATCACCTAGATAGTGCAGCTCCACCTTAATTCTTGTTGTACTCCAACTTCATGTCCCTGGGCACCGTACCCACTCTATTGGGAGCCACCTTTCTTTGTGAATCAGGGATTTCTTACGTGCTCCATCTAGAGTCACCATGTAGTTTTTGTTGCCCGATCGAGAGTCTCTGTACTAGCCACTGACAGCAATGTTCCATGAGAGTATGTTCATAATTCTGTCAGCCTCCTGCTCTAATCTCAGTTGTTGGGAAGAGAAACCGCTCCATTGGGTCTGCCTGCATGTGTGTAAGGCACAATCTGTTGGTGAAAAGCTGCAGAGCCAGCATCGATAGCCCCTTGGCCCAATTTGCATTGTTTGGAGTCTATACCCGCCTAAACGTTTAAACCTTTTACGTGTTGAGTTCGTCAATCAGTTTTCTTCTTAATCTATCTATGACTATCCTTCATGGCTTCATGCATATCCCAGCATGCAGTCTTTTAACTCCCCTTCATAGAATCTAGAGCGGATGGCGAGACCAATCACCCTGATCTAAACAGACATTGGGTCATGGCCTTGCTGGTGGTTGCACTCACATAAACTTTCCACGGACCACTCCTCAAGGAACAAGGGGATTGTTGATCAAGGATTATCTGAGCATCCCCCTTGATCGAAACATGAATAGAAAGTTAGAATCCATTCACTACTCAAAAACGTCACTGCCATTGGAACCTTCCAAAGCGGATCGTCGACCCCTTCACCCTTACGGCCTCTGCTAGCGCACCACCTACTGCTTTGAATAATTCAGATTTTGAAAAAAAAAAAAATGGTCGGAGTAACTTGGTGAGCACGCTTGGAGACTTTGATGTTCTTAACTTCTTGCTAGTTTTACAATTTCAGTGGGTTTTGTAATGTGGCATCTCACATGGGTTAATATTTCATTGCAACTTTTGTGAATGCATCTCCATGGATGGACTTATAATTGGTTGTGGAGTACTTTTGCTTCCCTTTGTATAAAGCAGTTCCTCCCACTGGTAAAAACCAAACCAAGCCTTAAGCCTCAATTAATTAAGGTCGGCTAATCCGCCCACCTAGCCGCACAAAAAAGTTGCACATAATTAATAGTCTTTTTTGTTCCTGTCTGTGAGTTTGCTGTTAAACTCTGATGTTCCAATTTATTGGGGTCGGCTAACCCACACAAAAAACAAGTCGCGCATGGTTAATATATGTATTTTTTCCAGTCTATGCATTTGCTATTCAGCTCTTATGGTTCATTTTTTGTCTGTTTCAGTTTACAAGTGGGCTCACAACCAATCACATCAGTTTCTTGGCTGTCCACGTTAAGGCTACTTGTCACTTTATCAAAGGATGGAGCTCTTCAAGTGTGGAAAATAGGAGTGATGCTAAATCCTAACAGACCTCCTATGCAAGCAAATTTTTTTGAACCTACTGGTTAGCTAATAAACCAACTCTTTATAATGACTATAATTTTGCTTCATATGTGCTTAATGTAGGTGGACTGGAAACTGTCTTACTATATTTTTGTCTTTATACCAGTCATTAAGCTACTATAAATTCTCTTAGTTCCTTTTTCCCCCTTCCGCCAAAGACCTGCTCAAGAATATTGTTGATCTTATTTTGTTGGTTTTGGGAGGTGTTGTTAGACTTTTATGGGATGGTAATCCGTGGTACATGGTATAGTTATTGGTTTTGAGGATCTGGCTGAGAAGTGCTCTCTTTAAATTTTCTCTGGGAGAGTACTATTTTTTGTCAGAAGTTGTTTGAAGGTCAACAAGTGAAATGTATATTACCTTTTTATTCTCGAGATAATGAATAATGGTCCAGTTAATGGCAGGAGAGTCTAACATGAGGATAGACTAGATGACATAGAGCATATAATTGTGAGTTTTGTTCTCCAATTGATTTGGCAGTGCTTTTTTTTTTTTGCCGACATAGGGGGGCTTCTTTTTCCCGTGTATGCACCGGAAATCTAATAAACCCATTAGGTAAAATGTTTGATTTAATGTGAATCACATTAACCTCATTTAACATAAGTGAACTCACAAGGATAAAGCACCTGAGGATATCTTTTACTTTCTTTTTCACACCTATTAAGATGAATCGTTAAAGTATCTTGTTGCATTTGATCTCCATTATGTAGTGTATTAACAAGATGATTCACTTATTACTTTTTTGTGCTTCTTTCTGCAACAATTGAATCCCTTGACATCTTTGACGTTCTTTCTCAGGCGGGCGGAGAGGCGGTTTATCCCCTTCCGCGTATAAAATCGTTAGAAATTCACTCAAAATTGAATTTAGCAGCATTACTTTTTGCAGTTAAGTTTGGAAATTTACATATCGATGCCCATTTGGTTAGTTGCTTTCTCAAGGGTAGCAAGCCACCTTTTGTAACAAAACATAACTGGTGAAGACAATCGGAGAATAGAGCTGCATACACTAGGGATGGAAGGAAACAATTGTTTGCAGTTCTACAAAGTGCAAGGGGCTCTTCAGGTTATTATTTATCTAGGTCTTGATATGCAGTTGGTAATTTGTTTTTCATAAGAAGTTGCAACACTCTTGGTAGTTTTGTGTTGTGAAGCCTTGTGTGTTATGTCTTGAATATGTAATTATTTATCTGCTTGTTTGTTCTATTATGAGAGGTGATTTTTGTTTGACTACGTTGTTGGAAAAGCTACTTTCCTTATTGTTGTTTAAGTATTCATGCCTTTATGTGTAGCTGTAGTAAACGAAGTGCTATCCCACTGTCCAATATTTTGGTACATTCTTCTATTATGGGATAGTGATGGGAAGATCTACATCCTTTGTGTAACAAACGTAATTGTGTAGCATATAAGCATGAGGGAACCCCACCTCACTTGCGAGCTTTTGGGTGAGTTCAACCCAAGATCACATAATGAGGAATTGAGGATGTCCCAAAGGGGACACCATTTAAAAATTTAAATACATGATGGAGTTAATCTGCGGTTGTTAATTATATTGTCCTTTTAAAGTGGGATTGAATGCATCTAAAGTGTGAACTCAGGATATGATTTGGATTAATATTCCATAAGGTGCCACGCAATAATGTGTGCGGATGTTAAAATCAGATCTTTTTCAATTCTGGGTATGGTCAAGCACTTTTTATACCTATTCTTATCTCGAACTATTTGAAGTTGAGGATTAGCGGGTAGCAGTTTTCTTGTCAAGGAAGGTAGTTTCGGTCATTTGGGTGAAACACGTGGTTTAGAGGTGGAGATGGTTTCACTTTCCAATGGGAGCCGCCATGACAGATATTGTTTCCAATTTTCTTTCGGTGGATATATATTCACGTAACTCAATCATGTTCTTCGGGTATTTGGTGAAGGGCAAGCACTTAAGATATGAGACATGTTTTCTTGTGTTTCATATTTTGATTTTGGTATGGCCACAGATGTGTTAACTGGTAAGCACTCAAAATGAGGTAACACCTGTAGGAAGATTCTCGGCATGAGGTGCGCTTATTGGCAGCAGCGACGGGCTATGGCGTGCAAACTGCAGTTGGTTTATTTGTGCTTAGTAACTTGTGCAGCATCCGACTGAGGCGACTCGTTGGAGCTCCGAGTTGATGAGTTGAGATGGTGTGGTAGTGCTAATGCCTGTCTACTTGGATAGTCTAGTTTCCTTCAAAAAATTGCAGACATCTGTTGCAATTGTTCTTCTACGTCGGGCTAAGAAGACTACTATTTCTAGCTGGTCTTTATTGAGATGCAACTATTCTTTGCTACCCAGAGGTGTTAGACTTTTGGAGCTCCTAAGGGCTTGCAACTCCGTGAGAGTACCACACTAAGCTATTGGACTAAGAAGCATAGATACGGAAAGAGACATGGACACGATATGACACGGCGATGAATTCTTGAGAAGTCTTTCAAAAAAGGTTCTTTGCGTATTAAGTGAATTTATATATGATTAGTCTTTGACTTTGCTTATCATATTGATGTCAAAGTTCGAGAGTTTTGTCAATCATGAAGCAAGCGCCTAAGAAGTGTTTGCAAAACGAGTGTTAGACACGTTGCATAAAGATTGGTGTCCCAATTGAGATTTTATTTTCTGCTTATGGACACACAAAAAAAAGAGTATCAAACACATTTCTGAGAGTGTTCGAGGGGTGTAGGTGTCTGATATGTTTTGAATACGGACACGTCACCTTCGTGTAAGTTTTCATACTTCTTATGTTGGACTATATGTTGGAAAAGTTACTAATCCCAAGCCAAGAACATCAAGCAACCCTATTATCACGGAACGTTACTGAGTTTGGTGACGAGTGTTTTGCATATATTTTTTGAAACGGAGTATTTTGCATATTACCATCTAGCCCACAGTTCGACTATGAGACAACCTATCCACGGTTCTCTGATCTTCCTTAGAAGCATGGGAGGTAGTATAACCTTAGGAATGCCTTTGAACTCTTCTGGATCTTCTTCGGGTCCCATAGTTTTGTTAGATACCTCCTTTACATATCCTTGACTATCTGTATTTCAATTTTATACCGGTGTGTTAACATCTCTGTGAATGTGCTAGGTGCATTTAGAATTATTTGAGGCTTACGTTGATAGTATTGAAGAACAGTGCTTGTGCCCTGATCTTAGTTTTCATACTTTGATGGTTTTCAAGCAATCATAGTTGAATTTCTAACATTGTCAACAATTTTTTGTTCTAAATGGTTCTCAAGACATTTAACTAATTTTATTTAGTCTTCAGTTTAATGATGTGTCTGTTTCAGACTTGATTGATTTATGGTTACGGAGTACTGTATATGCTTTGTTTTGCTGAATGCTTTGACAAGTACTTAGAGCCTAGAGGGATTCGGAGTCATTTGCTCTACCGTATATGGTTTGACCAATATTTTGGAATAAACCATGTATGCATTTATTTGCTCCTTAACTAGTGCTTATTTTGCTGGTCGCATGTTTTATGTGTTGTGCTTTGTCTCATGGATTAAGATGTGGCTGTTTGAATTGCCCAAAAGGGAAAAGAAGATATGCTCACACAATTTTCACAACTAAGATGCTGTTGGCAATATTTGCTGACTTTCTAGCTTGCACTGCTGTTCTGCGATCATATGAGCAATACAGAAGTTTGGATGTGAATTTATTATCTAAAAATAAAGATATGAACATTCTTTTCTTCTAGGAAACTTAGTCGTTATGAAGTGCATCGTAGATCAAAAAGAAACACAATGAAGAGAAAATGAAGCCTAATTGAAAGCCCTATTGTTCTAATAGTATCATGAGGATTGTGGTTATCCATTTATTGTACTAAATGTATGGTCTTTGCCATTTCTGTTTTGAAGGAAAAGATTTCATTACTTGGATTGTTTGGAATTTTAACTGACCACCAGCTTGAAGCACAAGTACAAGAACAACATTTGGAACTGTAGGTTCAATGTTTTTCCAAGTATATATGGTTTTTAGTAATTCAAATTGATGATTTTTATATGGTTTCAAAACAAAAAAAAATAAAAAAAATGATGATTTTTATCGGAGAAATGCATTTTCGATTAACAAAGTTTAATCATAGAATAAAGAATGTGGGTTATGTGGACATGTACCAGTAAATAAAGGAAAATGATATTGGCAATCCAAAAATTGATGCAGGCACTCCAAAATCGATGCCGGCACTCCAAAATCGATGTAATTCCAATATCATTTCCCTAAATAAATGGCTTGAGAAATCTTTACGTGTTTATAAGCTAAGAGTTTATCTCTTTCTCTCTCACAAGTCACACCCCTACATTCGTGCATGCACATTCTATTTTTGTACTAGGACCTAATTATTTACCAATTGGTGTAACATGACATTCAATAAAACTACAAAAACTGCAGTTAAACACATAGAATACAAAGGATAGAGAGGAAAAGAAGAAACGGGAGAAAACCAAGAGTTAACTAGGGGGCCTTGAAACCATAAGGATATCATAGAGAGATAGAAAGGAGGGGGGAAACCCTAGCACCTCTAGGTGGCCTTGAATCTCACAAGGTGAGTAAGAGGAGGGAGAAGGGGAACGGAACCATGGAGCTACAGCCCCCAAAAGAATGATTTGTTGGAGAACAACCTTGAACCCTATAGCCCCAAGATGCTTGTGCTTAGCTTTCAATCTAAAGTCGCTTGTTGGTTCGTATGTCAACAACTGTGCTGCACCGTTAGTACTTAAGCCATTTATAATTGAGGCTTCTTTAGGTTAGAAGGTTAAAATTATGATTCTTTTGGCCGTTCATGTTATGCAACTTTTACGGATAGAAGTTTTGATGCAAAGTATCTACACCCCTTGTGGAGTTCTAGTAACTGGAGTCAGCCTCTCGACAAATAGTGGAGTAAGGTTTCCAACTTGCTCTTGATCTTTTTTCTCTTAGAGTACTAAAGGTTGTAGATTCAAGTATATATTTCCGTCGTGACTGATGATCTATAAGTCTCAAGCTGTGGAGATCCTTGTTTTATAGTCTTTTTCCCGCACTCCATATAGTCTTCCTTTTGTGTGCTGCTCTTCTTGCATATTTAGACGTACATCAGTGGTAACAATTCGTTTCCCTTTATTCCAGGGAAAGTCAGCTCACTATAACAGACATTGCACGCAAAGCTTTCCTTTACCGTGCAAGTTTATAATTCAAACATCTAGTCTTCTCTTTTGATTTTTTTGTTTATTAAAGATGCTTTAAGTAGGATCTGTGTTAATCATGAAGCGCTTGGTCAACGAATTGGACTAAAACAAGTTAGGTAATTCCTAGAATAGGTTATTGAGGGGAGTTGTGCAACTTGGGGCAACCCAAAACAAAATTTAGCTTACTACGCTTGGTTTCCTTCTCCTTTATCACATTCTACTTATGGAACATTATGTATATCGACATTGCCAAAGGGTTTAGATTGTTTGGTTTGGATAGCTTGCCCTACCATGTACATTTTATTTCAGCATGTATGGAAAATCATGACTTATTGGTTAGAAGTGGGTTTAGTATGCATTTGATATTGGTTGACTTGTTATTGAGCGTTGGGATGTGGTCTACTCCTACCGCATGATGTTTGGATGACCATCATGCTCTTGCTTTGACTTAAATTTTATGTGATACCTAACTATGTCATTTTAATGCACATCTAATATGCAGTCGTATAATGTATATCAAGCTACATCTTGACCATGTTACGTTACCAGTAGTCCCAAAAGAATAGGTTGTTAGGAAATCGGCCAAACAGTGTATGTCAAGCTATTCAAAACCATCCCTCACGTGCAACCCTGTCTTGCGTGTGTATTTGCAAGTCGATAAATGGAGCAAAACAGAATGTGACGATAAGAAGCAGAATACAAATAGGGAAAGAATGTCAACGGAAAGACATGAACCCAAGACCTCCCATAACAAGGCTCTAACACCATATTCAGTTAGCACTAAATTGTCCCAAAAGCTTAAGCTGTTAGGAAATGTGCTCAACAATGTCTATCAAGCTATTCATGGTGATGATTTTTTAGGGATAGGTTTTTAGATGTGCATCAAATATAGCTTCGAGGTTGGCAATGGCTTTCGAGTACATACAAAAGAAAGTTATCGAGTGGGAAACGTGAAAGCATTTTGTTATAGGTCAGTAGAATTTTGGACTTTAGAAATTGAACAATAGCGTATCGTAAGCATTTCAATGACTTCAAGGGAGAGGGATGACTCCGTGGAATGAGAGTGTCAGAATGACCTTTGTGTACGAGAATCATACCTGTTTTTTGGGTTCAAGTTGCTAATGCTGTATTATTGGGGTTTTTTTTTTTTTTTTTAACACACATTGTGAGTAGAAATGTCACATCGGTGTTCTAAGATCATGTCCTTGCAATGTCTTGTTTATATTATCTTGGCAGTGCATAGTGTTGGATGAGTTCATATTGAAATTATAAACATTTGCCGCACTTTGACAGACACAATGATAATCCAAAAAAGGTTGTGCTGAATCTCTTCTGAAACTCTAGAAGTTTGACCATTGCTATCCTGTGTAGGGATGACTAGGAAGCAAGGTTTTAAATTTCTAGTAGTTCTCATTTTTTTTTCCTTTTGATACCCTCTGTTTCAAAATAATAGTCTATTATGATAAGTCGCACCATTTTTTGGATTACAAAATAAAGCACTTCCATGCAAGTTTTTTAAATTTGTTCATACCAATTTCTGCAACTACCTTAAATTGGTGCCAAAGAAAATTCAAAAATTATGCACAGAAGCTTAGTCACATAATCCTTTAAAATGCCCCACACTCCCGATCTCAATCCTCGCAATGCGCTTGTGCTCCCAATCCTTGTTCTCGCGAATTTAGTCAGTTAAGATGTGTTTCAATGATGTTTTCACGCTCACGCTCTCACATTGCTCATGCACATGAATTATGTGACTTACCGCAGATGTACAATATATATATATATATATATATATTTATCTGTAAAATGGGATGGCATTTGTAATGGTCTATTACTATGGAACAGAGGGAGTACAGTCATGTGATTTTATTTTCCTGGTTGAATTTGGACTCTTTGAATATGAGGGAAATTATTAAGGTTAGTTACATATACGCGTTTATGTTAATCATCTGTTATTATGAGTACATGAAAAGGGTCTCTTTGATTAGAAAATTTATGGTATTTGGATTGTAACGGATGATCTACTTTACTTCAAATTATCCATTCCTCGATGACTACTACATTTCAAAAGGTAATCCTCCATTTTTAAAGTAGGTTGATCTGGTCAACTCAAAATGGAATAAATTTAGCTGCTGAACCAACCTAAGGGATTGTCTCTCTCCCATTTAACAATGTTGAATTCATCTTTACCTTATTATTGTAGCATTTTATGGAAGAACATGCCAAGAGTACTCCAATATCTCGGTTACCTCTCATTACTATTTTAGATACCAAACATCACCAGGTAACTCTTTGGATAACTTTGTTTGTGAAGGTTTTTTTATTGCTTTCTCAATTAATTATGGTTTTTCCCCCTTTGCAGCCATTTCATTTGGAGGTAAATTTCTTCAATAGAGAGAATTGAGTTCTTCAATATCCCGTGAGGGCATTTTACTTGGTGGGTGCAAACCTTATGGCATTTAATCTCTGCTCTGGAGTAGATAATATTTACTAGAAGCTGCATCTTTTCTTCTTAGTTATTTTTAGAATTGTTCTTTGCTAAGCAGTTGGTATGAGTTTGGATCCAAGACATTCGTTTTCTGTTTTCAGATTCCTGGATATGTAGAATTCCAACCCAAACACTTGCTTTACAGCAATAAGCAGCACCTATTTCTTGTTGTTTATGAGTTCAGTGGTGCTACAAATGAAGTTGTTCTTTATTGGGAAATTCTGATGCTCAGTCAGCAAATAGTAAAGAAAGCACAATCAAGGGTTTGTTCTGTCAATTAAAACATCACTCTTTTGCTGGCATACTTCTGCATAATGCTTATTAGGATGAAATAGTGAATCATCCATTTTGTTGACTCATCCAGGTCGAAATGCTGCATTTATTGGTCCTAATGAAAATCATTTCGTAATTTTGATGAGGACAAGACTGGACTTGCTTTATATGTTCTTTCTGGATGTGCTTCACAAGAGGTCGGTTAAAAAAATGTCTTAGATGAACAAAGCCAGGTTGCAGATCTTAATGTTGGTGCTGTAAAGGGACCACTGCAGTTTCTTTTCGAAACGGAAGTTGGTCGTATCTTTTCAACTCCCATAGGTGCTTTGTGAAAAAGATTCTCTGATTTGATGATACTTAATGCTATTTATTGAATATTAACAAAATTCTGATTATAATCTTCTTTATATTAGAATCAACTATGCTGTTTGCTTCTCCTGGGGACTAGATTGGCCTGGCTTAAGCTTGTTCAGGGTTGCCGCCTATCAAATTCTGATGGTCATTATATATCCACAAAGAGTGAAGGGAGAAAGGCAATCAAGTTGAAAGTAAATGAGATTGTCCTCCAGGTAATTAGTTAAACCTTCAACAACCTGTAGACAATGTTTACTACTTATTTTTGACCAATTGAATAACTGACTGTGACAAAGTTGTGGGACTAAGACTTGATTCAACATAGACATCCAATTCTTATACTCTAATGGCTACATGTACTATAGTAGCCATTTCTTTTCTTTTCCTTTTCTTTATTTCATATATGTTCATTTTCTTTTTATATATTTGTCATTTTGTGGCTCAAGTAGGATTCTGTGCACAAACCTCCAAATCATTCTTTCATTTAGCAGAAGTGTGTCAGATATAGTCTATGAGAATATCTCAATGGATTTTTAATAGGGATGCTAGCATCTGCCTTCCCTTTCAATAAATAACTAGAGTAGTTGCACACACATCACATGATGTGTGTGCAAATTTTTGTTGAGACTCAATGATATTTGTCAATGGTCTTTCCCAAAAAAATCCTATAGTAGTAGTATTTAAAAAAAGGGCATCTGCTTCCATACATTATGATACTATAATTTTGGACATAGAATACTATATCTAACCCCCATTGCCTACATCAGTTCTGAACTGTTTGACAAATGATGCTCTAATTATAAAACTCGATGTATAACAATGTTAGTAACACAGAAGATTGTTAAGAAATCACTTTACCAACTTGCATGCTTTCCATCTGTCCCAAAGATCAAACATTGCAAATTGAAAATAACAAATTCAACAACCACACACATAGATTTTGTATATAGAATTGGGAAAAAAAAAAAGCCATTGCCTATATAACAACTACATTGAAACGGAAATCCACTTCAAACTAAAAGCAAACAACTACATTGAAGACAAAACAAAACAAAAATAATTAATATGCGAACCTTTTCTGTGATTCCTAAGAAAACATCAAAGGTAGTGTCTTGCATGGGCTAATTCTTCTTCACTTCTTTGTTGTTGTTTGTGCGCTTTGTGTGGGTGGTCGTGGAAGAGATTATCTAGTACATGAAGAAAAGAGTAAGAGAACTGGAATAACTGTATTCTGTGGTTAATCATGGGTAGTCTATTTGTAGAGGAGCAGTTAAAAAATTGTTTTACTTTCTTACCCTTCCAATTAAAAGACATTAAACTCAGTTGAATGGTAAAAACATGCATTAGTAAGGGATAATTTCGGTAAGAGCAAAAATCTACATAGCCTCAACAAAGGTGGACACTAAAAGGTCCCTTTATATGTAAGGATTGATGTATTTGACGCTAAATTGCTAGAAGACCTATGTTTATGATGTTTCTGGTGTGCTTTTTGAGTTGATGCATTGCTGTTAATTGTACTTGAGTAGTTGGGTCTTATTGGGAGTTCTTTTTTTGTGTGTGCAAATTATGGTACAATATATTTCACGGAAGGTAAAAGGAAAAGATTGGGCTCCGATCGTTGTGGATTTACTCTTGCTTGTCATTTCTCTCTCCCTCTATTGTATGATGCATACACTTAGTCGCTTAGAATAGAATGTAGAGATGATTGGAAAAGGTTCATTGTTTTTCCCTTAATCTTTTCTAGGTTTGCTGGCAAGAAACTCTTCGAGGCTACGTCGCAGGGGTATTAACAACTCAAAGGGTTCTTATTCTTTTAGCAGATCTTGATGTACTGGCTAACAGTTCTACAAATTTTGATAAAGGGCTTCTTTCAATATCCTCAAATGGAAAAGTTATTGCATTACAGCTTCTTTTTAGCAGTACCTTTTTTTTTCACTGACCTGATTAACATCTCTTAAAATTGTTTAGACTCTTTAACTTCTAGCCAACTTTAGATCTCTTTTGGGTTGGACCTGCACTTTTGTTTTCAACTACCTCTTCATGGTGTATGATGTTTGCAGATGACATTGTCCTCGTAGATGAAACTGCTAGAGGTGTTAATACGAAACTAGAAATTTGGAGGAAAGCATTAGAGTCAAAGGGTTTTCGGATAAGTAGGAGTAAAACTGAGTATATGGTGTGCAAGTGTTGTGGTACCGGTAGTGCGCACGAAGAAAGAGTGATGATCCAAGACTAAGAGATACCTAAGAGTGATCATTTTAGGTACTTAGGCTCAATTATTAGTAGAGATGGAGAGATTGCCGATGATGTGACCCATAGGATCCAAGTGAGGTGGCTCAAGTGGAGGAGCGCTACTGGTGTACTGTGTGATAAGAGGGTACCCATAAAATTGAAGGGAAAATTCTATGAAACTGCCATCAGGTACCGAATGGCTCCTACCGAGTTGAAGGAATTAAAAATTTAGTTACAAGATTTGCTTGACCGAGGTTTTATTCAACCTAGTGTGTTGCCCTAGGAGCTCCAGTGTTGTTTGTTAAGGATGGCACATTGAGATTGTGTATTGATTACTATAAGCTCAATAACAGTGCACAACAAGTATCCCTTACCTCGGATTGATGATCTATTTGATCAGTTGCAGGGTTCTATGGTGTTTTCGAATATTGATCTCTGATCGGGGTATCACCAAATAAAAGTGAAAGATAGTGATGTTCCAAAGATTGCTTTTCTATATGAGTTTCTAGTTATGCCTTTCAGGTTGACTAATGCTCCAACCGTGTTTATGGACTTAATGAATTGGGTATTTCAGCCTTATCTTGACTCGTTGATTATTGTCTTTATTGATGATAGCTTGACATACTCACGAAGTATGAAGGAGCATAAATGGTTTTCTTGGGGCATGTGATATCTGGAGATAGAATCTCTGTTTATCCTGCGAAGGTGGAAGCGGTAGTAAAATGGGAATGCCCAACAAAACTCTTTGAGATCCGAAGTTTCTTGGATTTGGCAGGGTATTATTGTTGTTTTATTCCCATCAGTTGCTAGACCATTAACTAGATTGACTCAACAAGCAATGAAATTTGAGCTGCTAGACCATTAACTAGATTGACTTAGCAAGCAATGAAATTTGAGTGGACTGATGCTTGTGATCAAAGTTTCCAAGTTGAAGGCTAGATTGGTGACAGCTCCAGTTTTGACTATTCCTTCGGGCTCGTAGACTTTGTTATCTATAGTGATGCTTCACACCAGGGTTCGGGATGCATATTGATGCAGCGTGGGAAGGTAATTGCTTATGCTTCGTGAGAGTTAAAGCACCATGAACTTAATTACCTAACTCATCATTTGGAGTCAGCAGCGGTTGTGTTTGCTTTAAAGCTTTGGAGACATTACTTGTATGGCGAAGCCTGTGAGATTTTTACTGACCATTAGAGTTTGAAATATTTATTTACACAAGAGGACTTAAACTTAAGACAAAGGTGGTGGATGGAGTTAATTTACCATTATGATTGCAGTATTCATTACCATCTAGGGAGAGCTATTGTTGTGGCAGATGCTCTGAGCAGAAAATCTTCAGCTAGATTGGCATGTGTTCAATGTACTCATGTTGATATTTTTACCGAGTTGACTTTGATGGGTTTGGAGTTGGCCTTGACATATACGGATGCTTTGATAGCTCATTTTAGAGTGAGACCTCTATTGATTGATTGGATTCGGGAGACTCAATATCGGGATCGATATTGAAGAAATTTATAGATGGAGTGAGAGATGGGATGTGGACAGACTTTGTTATTTGAGATGGGTTATTGTTATTTGAAAATCGATTGTGTGTACCAAAAGACCGAGCGTTGAAGAGAGAGATTTTGGAAGAGGACACAGTTCAACTTATACTCTGCTTCTGGGTAGTACAAAAATATATCGCGATCTCAGGGAGCGCTACTGGTGGATTGGGATGAAGAGGGAGATAGCTCAATTTGTAGCTCAATGTTTGGTGTGTCAACAAGTAAAGGCCGAGCATCAACGACCCGTAGGTTTATTGCAACCTCTTCCTATTCCTGAGTGGAAGTGGGAGCATATCATGATGAATTTTCTGATTGGACCTACAACACTCTACATGTAACAAAACAAAACTCTAGGGATGAATAGCCCAAAAATTCTGTGTGAGAGATTCCATTGATCCACTAGTCTTTGGTTCTCCACAATATTAGTAATGCATCTTCACGAACAAAGTCGTAATCTGATGTTGTCTCCAAGGTTGGAAAGAACTGCAGGAGTACTGTTAGCCTTCCCACCAAAGATCCTAGCATTCCTTTCTAGCCATATGTGATAAACGCTAGCTGCCAAAGCAAGTCTAAGCAACATGGTTCTAAAGCTTTTCCCCCTGCAATTCATAATAGCCCAACTCAACTCAGCATCCCAAGATTCAGCTCTTCTATGCACTGAAAATCTAGCCAAGAGTTGCTCCCATATGACTCTGGAGTAAGGGCAGTCAAAAAACAGATGTTGAAGGGTTTCATCAATAAGAGAAGATAGCATACCCTTTGAATCCACATCCACACCCCACTTGCGTAGCCTTTCCTTAGTAGATAGCCTTCTCAAACAGGTCAACCATGAAATAATTGCCCATTTAGGGACGTTCAAAGAAAACCAAACAAGGGAAGCCCAAGGAACTTTCATTCCATGATGCATAACAGCTTCTCATGTATGTTTAGTAGTATACTGCCCAGTCGGAGAAACTGTCCAAACAATGGTATCCTCTGTGGCAGCTTGGGGCAGTAAAGTAGGAGGAATAGCATTCTGGATACGTTGGATCAGAGAATTCCTAGGACGGTGCCAATGCCATTCGCCATTTAAAATAACTGAACTAACCTTAGCCAAAATAGCTCGCCCAAGGAGAGAAGAAGATCTTCCATCTAGCAGCTTGTAAAGGGGACCCCAAGGATGCCAGTTATCAAACCAAAAAGAAGTGCTTTCCCCATTACCAATGACATGCTTCACAAAAGGTTGGCCCAGCACTCTGCAATTTTAACTTTCTCATAGTCCAAGAGCAGTCTTGAGGCATTTTCATCCCCCAAAAATTCTGGTCTTTTATAAAATAGCTATGTATCCACTTCACCCATAGTGTATCCTGCTTGCTACAGATGGCCCACGAATGGCATAGCATAGTAGTTCTGTTCCACTCCTTAAGAGACTTTAAGCCTAAACCTCCTTCAGCCTTGGGGGTACAAACTTCTAGCCATTTAACTTTTGCACCAGCTCTTCTAAGAGTAACCCCAGACCACAAAAAAGCCCCTAACATAGATTCTATTTCATTAAAATCTTTTGGGGTAGAATAAACAAAGAACACCAGTAAGTCTACATATTAAAGAGAACTGATTGAATGAGGAGCACGACCACCATATGACAAAACTCTATTTGACCAACTAGCAATCCTTTGTTGTGTTCTTTCCTTCAACTGAACACAATCTTCATATCTGAGTCTAGTGGAAATAAGTGGAACGCCCAAATATTTAACTGGTAACTGGCCTTCCAGAATGGGGAGGAGATTGAGGATGGCAGCTTTAGTTGTGATATCCACCCCTGAGAAGGAAAACTGACCTTTCTGGAGATTTGGTTTCAGCCCTGATGAATGATAGAACTCATCCAAGCTATCCTTAAGAATCGCTACAGAGTGACAATTAGCTCTAGAAAGTAAGAACAGATCATCAGCAAAAGCCAGGTAGGATATAGACAGAGAGGCACATCTAGGGTGACAAATAAACTGCCCTTCAGTTATCCTCTTTTTAAGAATGGAGTACAAGCCTCCATAATCAAAAGAAATAAGTAAGGGGAGGTAGGATCCCCTTGTCTGAGACCCTTTTCCCCTTGAAAGAAACCCCCAAATTCACCATTAATAACAACAGAAAAAATGCAAGTTCTCACCCAACCAATAAACTGAGTTGGAAAGTTCATAGCTGTCATTACCTCAAATAGGAATTCCCAATCCACAGAGTCATATGCTTTCATGAGATCAATCTTGATAGCACACTTAACAATACCAGAGTCCTTCTGATAATTTCGAACCAGCTCTTGCATCAATAATATATTATCAGCAATACACCTACCCTTAACAAAGGCTGCCTGGGCTTTGTTAATAATAAGGGGAAGGATAGGTTGCAGTCTGGTTGCCAAAACCTTAGTAATAGTTTTGTAAATCACGTTGCAAAATGCAATAGGTCTATAGTCCCTCATAGATAGGGGGCAACTGTTTTTAGGGATAAGAGTGAGAGCAGTAGCATTAACACCCTTTAGCATAACACCAGAATTAAAGAAATGAAGGACAACATCAGTTACCTCTGTACCAACAAGTGACCAGTTCTTGTGGAAAAAACTAGCATTAAAGCCATCTGGACCTGGGGCTTTGTCACCATTGATTGCAAAATTAGTAGTTCTGATCTCTGCTGGGGTAACTGGGGCACAAAGAGAAGAGTGAAGTGCACTAGGTACAATATTTTTGAAACTAAGCCTAGTGCCAGAGAACCTTTTTTGATTGAACTTAGTGCCAAGCATATTCTTATAGAATCTCAAAACCTCCACTTTGACATCTTGGGGGTCATCCAATCTAGTCCCACTTTCATCACAGATGGACAGAATTTTATTCCTCATACGATGGCTAGCTACCTTCTTATGAAAGAAACTGGTATTGTTATCTCCCAAATGAAGCCATTGAATCCTAGACTTCTGTTTGTTCCACCCTTCCTCAGCCAAGCTAAGCTTTTTGAATTTGAGAAGGCAGAGTCGCTCATACTCTAATAAGATAGGATCACTTGGGGAAGAAGCACATCGATATTGAATATCAGTTAACTCCAGTCTAGCTTCCAAAACCCTCTTCTGTATGTGACTCTAGAACTCCTTGTTAAACTTCCTCAACACAGGCTTCAATCTTCTCAGCTTATTATACAAAAGAAGCATAGGACAATCACACTCCAAGGGATCAGAGTATCAGACCAAGACTGATAGAGAAGGGAAGGAAACTTTTGATGGTTCATCCAAAAATTGAACTTAAAAGGGTTTCCTGCCACCTCTATAAGGGAGAATAGAAATCAGAATTGGGCAATGATCTGAAATTCCAGGAACAAGAACAGTAGCTGCAGACTCAGTAAAATCAAATTGCCATTGGAATTTACCAAAGCTCTGTCAATTCTACTACTGCAATGGTCATTACCATGCCGTTTGTTAGACCATGTAAACCAAGGACCTGTAGAGTTTAACTCTTCCACACTTATATCTTCCAAACAACTGTTAAGCTCCCCTGCTGATGCAGAATCAAAAGAAGTAGGATCAGATTTAGCTTGCTGCCACCTAACTGCATTAAAGTCTCTCAAAATGATCCACGGTTGATTCCCAACTAGACCAAGCCCCATTCTCAGCTCATCCCAAAGTTTCCTTCTATCACTAGCTTGATTGAAACCATAGATATAAGAAACAATAAAAGTCTTCTGATGCATGACTATTGAAAGAAGAAGCATTTGCTCAGCAGTAAAGAGAACAGTAACCACAGAGTCCTGACAGTCCCATGCGACAATTATTCTAGCAACAGGCCCAGACACAAGGTTATGAACAAAACTCCACCCAAGGGGAAGGCATTTCTTCATGGTAGATGCAAGGTTCTCATGCCTATCCTTAGTTTCAACAATACTAATTAAAGAAAGACTATAGGCATGTATAAATTTCCTAATCTCAACCTGCTTAATGGGGTTATCAAACCCCTGATATTCCAAGAGGCAAATGTCACCATTTTTTCTTTGATTTCCGCCACTTCTTAGCAACCCCAGGGAGAAGAAGCAGCAAACAGAAAAGGAACTAGGTTTGTGGTAAGTACTCTTAATTGTCATCTTCTTACTCTGGGGTTTTGTGTTTTGTTCATGTTCTCTCTCTCTGATTCACTCTAGGATTTGGGTACGACTTGAATAAAGGAAAAACATGTATTCTTTTAAGAACTCAAACATAGGTGGTTAGGTGCAGGAATTGTGTGCTCTGTGCTGGAAATTATCTCTGTAACTGCTGTAAATGAATGTTAAGTGCTGAATTTCGTTGTAATCTGCTAGGATGTGAGCCAAAATGCTAAAAATAATTGCCCAAGTGCTGAAACTGGGTTTATAGTTGCTGAAATAAGAATTAGATGTTGAATTTGATTGAATTAGGTGATGTGCTATTGGATTCCTGTGATGATTTGTGAAGATTGGACCTAGTAGTTGTTTAAAGTAGAAAGGAAATTTTGGATTGGTGCATGGAACAGAGAACGTAGTTCTCTCAATGGCTGCCAAATGAGAACTTTATTGTGTGTGGTCGAGTCTACAAAAGTATGTTACACTTTGGTTGTAATTTGTTCAATCAGGTAACTTTTTATTAAGAAATTGACACTCTTATGTATTCCAATGTGCTGAATTTTTATTATGTGGTTAGTTTGGAAGGATCATGATGCTAGAGTAATGGTCTGGTATAAGCAAGTTGTTGTATTTCTTTCATTTTATGAGTGTCTCAATAACGATACTCACATGTGTTGATTTATGTGTTATACGCTAGGTTCGGCAGGCGGCGACGAGTACCGTGACTTCACGTAGGGAGTGAGCTTGTGTTGGTACATTTTGTTGGGCCTCGAGGTGGGTGTACGTATTTGTTTTTACAGAGAATTATGATAATGTGCATAGCCTGTGGAAAATGGTAAATGATGATAATCATGCTTGACTTGAAGTTAATTGCTATATTGCCGTAGTGGCATTATGAATATGGCCTTGGTGGCATAGCAAGTAATTTAGACTTAGTGGCGTGACAAGTATTGCCTAAGTGGAGGAAAGTATATTGCCTTAGTGGCGAGATTATGAATATTGCCCTAGTGGCGTTATGAGTACTATGTGGCCAAGGGCCTATAAATTTGTAACTGTTGATAAAAGAAGTGGGAAGTTATTTGTTGGGCTGAATGTTGTCGCTTAATTCATTTTAAAGCACTTCTTATATGCTTCTCTTATTATGGATAAGAGCATTCACCGAGCGTGTTGATAGCTCACACCCCCGCAGTGTTTTCTTTTCAGGTGTGTGGTTGCACGTTGGTTCACTGCAGAGTCTATACAGGAGTTGTGAATGGAGTAATCTAGATTTTTGACTCTTTTGATTATGTGCCTATTTTTGAAGGTTGTTTATGTTGTGAATACTTGTGTGCATGTCTTGTATGATAGATATTTTCTTTATACATGCAAGTTAAGCTTTCATGTGTTGGACACCTGGCTGTTGTAATTCTTTTACTGTCTTAATAGGGCCAAGTGGGGGTCCATCCCATTTGGAAAATAATTTAGCGTGGTGTTTTCCGGGATGGGGTGTGATAGTCTTTCATTCAGTGGTTGGCTTGCCGCAGAAAGCTTGCGATTAGGGCCAACCCTATACATTTTGGGGCCCTTGGCGAGCTCTGAATAAGGAGCCTTGCTAAAAAATACATAAAACAAAAGGGCTCGGCTCCAAATAAGCTCATAAAATTTAACCTACTGTAAGTCTCCTTGAACCTCATCCACAAAATCCCTAAATCCCTAATATTCACATGAGGATCCGCCTTCCTTAGTGGCTTCCTTTGCCAAATCCTTCCATTTTTTAGCACTCCTCCTCACTTCCGCATTTTCTCGTTCTCCATAACCACTTCTATGCACCTTTTGACCTCATCTCCTTCAGTTATTCCTATTTCATTCACTGTCAACCTCACCCCAACCTTTATAATATGCTACCTTCAAACTCGGTGAATCCTTTTGCATTACCAGCGTTTAAAGAGCAGCTAAAAATATTGGATGTAGAGTCGAAGAAGCAAACTGTACTCATAAACACGTTTTATTCGTTAGAAAGAGAGGCATTGAGAGCTATTGATAAGTACGACTTGGTCGCTATAAGACTGTTAGTCTCAGTAGCATTCTTGGAAGGAAAAGATACCTCGGACACTGCATTTGGCTGTGACCTTGTTCGAAAGTCAAGGAATGATGTTATTGAGTGGTTGGATGTATACAGGGCCGGCCCCGGGGTAAGCCCCGCAAGCTCACGAACTTGGGCAACCAAAAAAAAAAAAATCTAGTTTAGGTATAAATCTAAAAAGTTTCTAATTGTACCACTAAGCTTTTAGCTTGGCGTTGTGGTCAGTGACAAGTTAAAACTCGGGTCAACCGAGTTCGACTCCTAGCGTGCCCTCTATAACCCTCTTTTCTTTATTTTTGTTCCTCCTACAAAACCCTCCCCCCCCCCTCTCTCTCTCTCTCTGATTTGCAAAAACAACTAATCCTAAGTTAAAATTTTCCAAAATCAAACCACGCAAAACATGATGGAAAAAAAAAAAAACCACGCAAAACCGCTACCAGTCCATTTCCCTCCAAGATCAGGTTTTTAAAAGTCCCAAAGCTCTGATTTTTGTTCTTAATGTTGTTTGGACTTTGAATATAAATCATTCCTATTAAAATAATATAACTTCTTCCCAATTTGTAATTTTAGTAGACATTTTTTTTAATCTCAAATTAATTTAAAAATCTGCTCCATATAATTTCAAGAGGTAAATTGAACATGGGTAACAACAGAAGTACGTAGTAACATAAACAGTCACCGGAGGCACGGCAGCCAGCGAAGCCACCCATCGTCGCTGCCGCCGCAACCCCCTCGGCCCAAAATATTGCCGAACCAATACGTATTCACGGCTGCAATTCATTACCTTGCCCACTATTACAAAAATCAAATTACATGGTTGGAAATTTTCGATTAAACAAACACAACAGCAATGTATAAGAGATATGTTCTTACATTTGATTAAAAAAATAGTAATAGTTGGCTATGATCTCAATGGAAAAATGGGGTGCCGTTCCACTATAAGCATTTTTGGGCATTTTTAATATTTTATACTTTTTGAGACAGGTCATTCTCCTCAATTGAAATAAACCCAACCATCGAGCTCTAAGATGAATCAATTGAAAATTTTGCTTCAAATTTTTTTTTCTTCATAGCGGATCGTGCTAATCATAAAACACTATAACCGGAGTTTACATTTTGATGTTGATTTTCTTTATGTTATTCAAGTTAAAATAACATTGTAATTTTGAATTTTTTTTTACTTGTTTGTTGTTTAATTTTGTATGACTTAATAGTAGGTGGCAACAAAATTTGAGGTTGGGCTAGGGCAACCAAAATATCGGGGCCGGCACTGGATGTATAGCCCTGATTATCAGTCGTTTATGTATAGCCCTGATTATTGGTTGAAAGCCATTGGCCATTCTTGTGGGTTATAAAAGATACCGAAAACGGCGATAAATTGAGGGGGGCTAATATTTGCATACCCACAGCCAATTAAAACTTTTACCAATTACGGACAAAAATGCCCTCTTGCAGTTTGACCATTATACCCATGAGACCTCATGTTATTTGACCATTTTACCCCCCTAAGAATATTACATACAACCACATACTCCTCCCTCTGATTTCCCTGATTTTCCCTCCCCATTTGAAGAACGACGTCTCCTCCTTCCCCATTCAAACTCCTCCATTTTCACCTTTACCCAGCTCGCACCACCTACTAGCAGGCCCCTCCCACCAGCAACCAACCCTACTTGTCTTCTTCCCCTCCTCTTTCTCTTAAACTGTCAATGGAAACCTCGATTGCTTTCTCTCCCTCCATTGCTAAACAAGAAATAGTTGACCCATTAATACACTACAATTTGGAGTTAGAAGATCACACAATGGAAGTTGAGAAACAAGTTGATAGCATAGATGTCGTAGTGACGGAGCAAAAATTGATGCAAGAGGTAAGCCCGCCCTCCATTTTCAATTTCAGTTTTGGCCTGACACAGTCGGACACATAGTGCCGAAATTTTACTTACTTTTCGGATTCTAATGTCTGAATTATGTACAACTATTCAGATATTAATATCCGAATATTGTCAACATTTTTGGATTCTTATTTCTGAATTTAGTGCCAATTTTCAGATGTCAATATCCGAACGAAACTGTAGAAAATCCTGCACTTACTTGGTTTGTCTTTGGGTGTTATATGGTGACACTTTAACACTTGGTAGTTATGTAGGGCCATCGACTATATCTACTTCCACTCGTCCTCTGTACGATTATACTGAGCATTTTACAACGGAGATAGTGAGTATTTTTTAATGGAGCATTTATCATGTGCAATCTTATGTTATGGGCTATAATTTTTTTTTTATGTGTGTAGGTTTTTTCATCCGATAAAATGTTGGTAGATTGGATAAGATGCACTGGTAAACAACACGGGTTTATCATTGTGATTAAGGGCTCTGAGAAATGTATTAAGAATTGCCACTTAGGATGAGGTTTTCATGTGAAAGGAGCGGTAAGTATAGGCCGTTTGTGAAGAAGGTTGATGGGAATGAGGTAGCTATGAAGAAGAGAGTGCGGTCCACGGGCACCAAAAAAAGTGAATGCCCATTTGAATTGAAAGCTGTAAAGGGCAATGATGGTTAGACTATCTTTGTCCACAATGGCACTCACAACCATCCTCCAACGGTGTACTTGGAGGGCCATTCGTATGTTGGAAGGTTGTCGGCAGAGCAGACTAGCACGGTGGTTGATTTGTAGTCTCTTTGGTGAAACCCAGAGAAATCCTAACCCATTTGAAGGTTCAAGATCCTGAGAACGTAACGTCTATCAAAACCGTGTACAATGTATGATAAAAGTACCGAGTGATAGAGAAAGCTGGAAAATCTCTAATGCAACATTTGTTGGATCGGCTAGAAAAGTACAAGTACGTTCATTGCACCCGTGCGAACGAGATTGAGAATGTCACAGAGTTGATGATGGATTGCACATACAAGACAAATAAGTACAAGTTTTCTTTACTTCAAATTGTTGGTGTAACATCGACAGAAATGACTTTTTGTGCAGCGTTTGCTTTCATGGAGTGTGAAAAAACGGAAAACTACACTTGGGTCTTGGAGAAGCTAGACGGCATGATGGATCCCAACACGCTTCCGTCCATTATTGTCACAGATAGGGAGTTGGCGTTTATGAATGTCATCACAAATGTTTTTCCTCATGTTACCAATCTCTTATGTAGATGGCATATTGGCAAGAATGTATTAGCCAAGTATAGAAAGATGTTTGATGACAAAATGCGGGAGGAGTTTATTTGTAGTTGGGGCCTGGTCGTCCTTTTAGCGAGTGTTGCACAGTATGAGAAGCATCTTTGTGTTTTGAAGCGTGATTTTGAAATGGTTCATACAGCACTTGAGTACGTTGAGAAAAATTGGTTGGTGTCCTACAAAGAGAGGTTTGTAGGAGCTTGGACAGATAAAGTCATCTATTTCGGAAACCTAATAAGTAACAGGTAAACGCTTCATTCGCAACTCCGGCACTTTCCTTAATATTCATGTAATTCACGCGTTTTTGAAATTTTTTCATATATTCATGTTATTTGCTATGGCTAATATCTTGCCACATTTATTCGTAGGGCGAAGAGTTCACATTCGAAGTTAAAAAAATCATCTTGAAAGCTCGCAATGCAATTTTGATACTATATGGGAGAAGATTCACAGATTGATATTATTACAAGTTACTGAAGTCAAAGTTTCTTTTGAGAAGAGTCTTAATTCTGTGTAGCATGATTTTAGGACAACTCTATTTGATAGGCTAACGGGAGCTGTTTCGTCGAATGTCATGACACTTGTTTTAGCGGCGTTCCATCAAGTCGAATGGTTTGTGGAATCGAAGCATGAGTGTGAATGTTCTTTGAGGCACACCCATGGTTTATCTTCTTTGAGGCACACCCATGGTTTATCTTGTGCTCATGAGATTGCTTCTTACAAGATGACAAATATCCCCCTACCGATTGAGTTAATCCACGACCATTGGAAGAGGCTTTATTTGCTTGCACCCCGGAATGAGGGTTCGATGGAGGAGGTCATCTATGTGAATTAGGCATTTTAGATTGAGAAACGATTTAATGTGTTATATTATATAATGTTTTCTAATGTTACGAAAATAGGATGATTACTTTACATGTAGTGTTCTATTATATAATGTGCTCATCCTCTCGTACATCAGCATGTGGCTCATCTTCCTCTACCTCTGAATGTATCTCAACCTCCACATCCTTCTCTACCTTAGCATGTTGCTCAACCACCACATCCTCCTTACCCCCAACCTCTTGCCTCTACCATCCTTTCCCTCATCCTCGTCCTCGTCTTTTGCCTGTTTCCTTTCCAAAGGTAAAGCTTGCTCAGCCTTTTTTTTCCTTGCAGAAATAGTAGGAGGAATTCTTGTCATTTTCTATACATTGCAAATAATACGTTAGAACACATAAATTAAAGGTAAGAGGAGAATCGAATGTTAATTTTTGAATAAGGAAACATAAATCGGATTCTAATATCCGAAATTGATGGAAAAAATCGAACTCTAATGTCTAAATGAGGTAAAGACTTTTGGATATTAAAATCCGAATGAGGCAAGAAATTTCAGATATTAAATTCCGAATGAGCTAACAAATTTTGCTTTTGTAATATTCAAATAGAAACCAATCGGACATTAAAATCTGAATGAGGCAATAAATTTCAGATATCAAAATTCAAATAGGGGACAAACAATCAGACTTTAATATCCGAAATTGTAGAAAACAATCAGACTCTAATGTTTGATTAAATTTGAAATACTCAAAACAGCAGTACAACCATCAAAGTGTGCATTGACAATTCCAAATACACGAAATAGCAGAACCTCAAGAACAAAATGCTCATCGAATGAGATCAATAAGAGTTTACTCCATAAAGGGTTCAAAACAAATATTAAAGCTTCTATCAAGTAGTTCTTTTTTTTTTTTTTTTGCAACTTAAATTAAATTCTACAACTTCACATTTTTCATATACAAGTAGCAACTGTATGGTCATATACAAGTAGCAACTGTATGGTCTTACAACATTACAAGCTAGAATGGCCCTACAATTTTGAGTACCTAGTGCCCATCATATGAACCTAAAAGATAAAAATTAGGCCCTCTCTTCTAATGCCCGAATGGGGAAAATACTTTCGGATATCAAAATCCGAATGAGGCAAGAAATATCGGATATTAAATTCTGAATGAGCTAACAAATTCAGCTTCTATAATATTCGAATAGAGGCCATTGGATATTAAAATCCAAATGAGGCAGTAAATTTCAGGTATTAAAATCTGAATAAAGGCTAAATAATCAGACTTTAATATCCAAAAATGTGAAAAAAAATTAGACTCTAATGTTCGATTATATTCAAAATACACAAAATAGATACACGAAATAGCAGTACGCTCATGGGTTTCTCAACAAAAAAATCAAACAAAACCGCGTAATAACAAGATTTAAAATTTTACCGATGTTGAACATTGAAATCGTTGGTAATGCCAGCGTGTTGTGCTCGCCTCTCACACCTCCTTTGCCTCAAAGCTGTGTTGTTATTGTGGTGTGGTGGAAGAGGTGTTGTGGTGGTGACTGGGGAGAAGAACAAACAGAGAGAGAGAGAGAGAGAGAGAGAGAGAGAGAGAGAGGGGTGGGTTTGGTGTGCTGGGAGTGGTGACCGGTGAGAGGGAGTGGGTTTGGTGAGGTGGTTGGTGGCGGTAATGGTGGAAGAAGAAAATGGGGGAG